>JAWNMF010000636.1:0-201115 GCA_035044305.1 Drosophila nigritarsus
TACGTATTGCTAATTTTACAACAACTAAAGACTAAAAACTGCACCTACACATTACTATAACAGAGTCTTAAAATCCTAGATCATCTCATTCCTTTCTCTTTTCTCCTACTCAAAACAAGAAAAGCTTCTTTGGCGCGTCTTAGTTTAACAAAAATTCACTAAAAACCAACCACTTATAAAGAGCCTCCAAATTTCGTCTTTAAACGCTCGCAAAGTTTATCTCCAACCATGATGGAAAAATATAAAGTAAAATTTAACTTGTGTGTTTTTGTTTATTTCATTTTGAATCAAACCTTATCTTGGCTTGAAAAAATAATACCAAAAAAATTAAATTTTTTATAATATATTATCCCTATTTTTTTATCGCTCATTTTAACATTTTAATATTCTATGGAGTGGTCGGTTTGTAAAAAAAACTCTTAGAATTGAACTTTGCTCAACGACACACTAACTCAAGCTACACGTTCTATCCCTCTCCCCATGTATGTAATTGGTCCAACTTGTGTTCCCCAAGGCTTATAAACAAAACAAGCCTTGAGCCTAAACGCATGAGAAAAATGGGCGGCAATCCTAGCCCAGACAAGAAGCCTACTCTCACGGATTTTCTAAATTTGAAAAGGCTGCGAATGACATTAACCAAAAAAAGGAACAAATCAAATGTAATTGAAACACAAAAATACAAAACCAAGACTGTCAAATTTTAATATAAGCTAATAAGACCAAGAGTCGGGGCGAGACACGAAGAGGGGGGCAGGGGGTTGAGGGAGGAGGGAGAAGGGAAAGCGTGGCAAAAGTAAAAAGAAAAAAAAACATTAATAGCCACATAAATGTCGGCAAAAAAAACCAATTTTGAATATTTGAAATGTTTTCTGAGCATAATTAGTAGTAGGAAATGATTTGGCAAAAGCCACATGTTTATAAACGTAATGTCCATTATACACAAAATAATTTTTCTCTTTTAGAAATTATTCTGATGATTACACCATTTCCGCAAATTTGTTTTTTTGGCCTTTCTTGGCTTATTAAACCCCGGCATATCCAGACTTACATTGTTTGCGAAAAAAAATGACCAAGCTACCCCCAAAGACGAACTTGGTCGCTAAGGAATTTGGAAACTAAGGTCAAGAGTGCTCATTCTATAAAAAACTTAAAAATACATAAAATTAATGCAAAAAGACAGTCCGAAATCTAAAGCTGCAGGTACTAATGATCGTTTCTTAAGCCAAAAGAGTGTAATGGGTAAGTAACTGGCAGAGATTCTGAACTTTTAGATGCTACAGTTTTGCGTGAGTTATACAAAATAATTTAGGCGCGTGTCCTACAAAACTTGACACTGGATAAAGGTTTGTCATATTTCAGCTACACCATTAAAAAAAAAATTCAAGGAGTTATGGCTTCCAAATAATTAAATAAGCCGAAACATAAATGATTCTTTAAGCAATTTTGTGCAAATTAAACAAAAAATTGGACCAAATTTCAATCGAATCAAAGCATCAAAGAAGAAAATAAAAGAAACAAATTGCGGGAAGGGGGGAATGGGGTGAGAGGATGGAAAACGTGGTTAAAAAAAAAGCAAAACGGGGGAGAAGAATGAGCAAAAATTATTTTTTTTTGTTGTTCCATTACTTTTACCAGGAATTCAACAAGACATATTCCTCTCCCACCCCAATGTCCGCATAAAATTTTGTTTTGGTAAACACAACCTTTTTCTATAAAGAAATGGAAATGAATTTAGACAAAACAAAATTTCAGTGTTTCCGACTGTTTTGCTTTCAATTTGGTTAGAGAGGTACGAACAAACGCATTTACAAAACAAATTTGCACATAGAGCTATTTTCGAGTGTTGGGCTCAAGCATAAACAAGTTTTACTCCAACTAAACAATCTCCTCCTTTTTTAATGTAAGAACTTGACCCTCTGACCATAAACAAAAAAATGAATTCTATTTTTCACCTATTTATTCCGGTAGGGCTATATTGTCTTCGAAAATTTGATTTTCATCAAAAAATTAATACTTTAAAATCCGAACACTTTTATGTTTGCTGTCCGCCTATGAATTTCCCAGCGCTTCGATAAGATAATTTCCAGCGTTTTTGTTGCAGCTTAAAAGCAAAAAAAATAGCTCACAATCTGTTTGAAGTCGGCGATGGAGCGGCCTTCGATATTGATTTTGGGCGGCGGTTTTTTGTGCGCCGTTTTTTCCGAGTCGTCATCTGAGTCCGAGCTGACGGCGTAGGGGTCTTTGTCGACATCTGCCATCTGTCTGTCCTATTACCAAAAGCTAGACGGGTCTACAATTCCTGAAATTACTGCTCTTAATTTTACTTAATTTCCTTTCATTTCCATATATTATTTCTTCTTCGAATTTCCGACTTTTTTTTTGAGCCCTTTAAATTTTTCGCAATTCAGATACAAAAAAAGTATTCTATACACATTTGATCGGCAGTTAACTGAATGCAACATGTTGAAAAAAAGAGTGCAATAATTGTTTGTTTAAGCGTTATCAATTATTGGTCATTTTAATCAATGTGAAACAAGAAACAAAAAAGTGTTGACCAAAAATTTCCAAATGCAATTACAATGCTAAAACTGACTTTCGATTAGCCAATTTGTAGAGGATTTTAAACAAAGTTCCCAAAGAAGCTTTTTCAACAAACAACTATATTAACTACATATAAATTAAGGAATAGTAAGGAAAGATCTTTATTTAAGCTCAAGGACAAAACGAGGACGGACAAAGAGACGAAAATGTACTTAATTTATGCGAAACTACAGTATAACCATAATAGCAAGTTAAAAATAACAATTAATGTACCCTTTACTTCTATTTTTGTCTGGATTTAACCATTCTTCGTCTTTTTTTCTGAGTAACCATATGTTAAGGCAGACAAAATTCCAACACGCTTGTGGAACAAAAAAGTAAACTTCAACCTCGTTCAACAATTTCAAAAATTTAGTTGTTTAAGTTAAACACGTCAGCCAAGTCAGAGTTTTTGACTATACACAAATACCCTTTGGCCAAATTAAAAAAAAAGTTAACTTCCGTTAAAACAATTAAATTTATGATGTTCCCCTTAAAGATAAAACAATTAAATTTTAGGTCTACACTTAGTACACATAACTGTATACACTGAAGTAAGAATGAATATAAAAACACAACATTTCAATAATCTAATCAAAGAATACATGGTCCTATACTTGCATTGTCTTACAAATACAATACCCAAACTAACAACTAGCACTGATTAGCCAACGCCAATCAACTTCAACTTTGTTTTCAGAACTATCCCACAAACCCTGAAATACAACCCTTAAATTTTGAAACAATAAAACCCGTAAATGCCTGCAGTGTCAAAATCCATTCACAAAAACAGATGAATGACTCATATAAAACACAACCAAAACTTCTTGCTATAATAAAACAAAGTCCTCCCAAAAAAATCATTCAAACATCAATTTTCCGGATAGGCATAATTCAAGACAAAAGGCAAACTCAAAAAAAAGTGAGTGAAGCCCAACAAGTAAAAGGCCGCTAAACAAAAAAAGGAGAAGAAAAAGCAGGATTTGGCTTTGGGATTTTAAGCGCTAAATACTGCGTTAAAAAAACGAGAAAAAGTGGAGCCTGATCTTTCTCCATTCTTCTATTCTATTTTTAAATTACATTCGATTTCTTTGGCCGAGAACACAAGTCTCTGTGATTATTTTTTTCAGCTAACATTCCCATACACTTTTCCTTGTTTCTTACCCTGCTATCCTTTACTCACTGCCGACACCCGTTGATTTCCCTCAAAATCTCTCTTGATAGTCTCTTTGGCTTTGCAAAACGTTTCCGCTAGCCGTTTGATTTGAGTTGGATGGATTAAGTGCGGGGCATCGACGGGGCATATCCAATCCCTAAAAATTTCGCATTTTTCTTTGTTCCCGCCTACTGCAACGTATCTTACACAAAAAAATCATATTTGTTGTTCCATCACATTTTTTGCTTGCTGATCTCTTTTGGCTCATCAGATTTGCGATGGAAATCATTTTTTTCCAGTATTTGCTTTATTTTTTTCTTCTTATAAGTTTTTTTCGCCTTTGTATCCACTTTCTCTTTGCCCATTCTCCCTTTCCAACCAACCAACTTTCTTATCCTCCATTTTTCTATTACCTACCGAACGCTTCTTGGTTGGCTCTAGCCGACTTTATGAAATGAGAAACAAAGTTTGAAGCAATTTCAAAATTGATGGGTGAAAAAGCAAAATTTTTATACATATACATATATCGCTAACTGCGGATTTATCACTGCTATAAATATCTATTCGAGTCAGACATCGATTCAAAATTAAAAAAAAAAGACTACTTTTGTTTTTAATTTTTCTTGGTTTCTATATTAAACAAAAGCGCTAATTGATCAACGCCTTGTCCAATGTGGATGATTGAAGAAGAAAAAAAGACGAAAATACATCAAATAAAAGTTATAAATCGTTATGAAAAAACAGACGTTCGAATGTTAATGTTTATAGATGCAAATCTATATGTGAACAAAAAAGTCGAAATGAACAAAATTAAAGTACAGTCAAATCAGCCTTGCAATAAACTTTTCGGCTAAAAGCATGGTAAATAACAGTGACTACTCCTTCTGCTACATGCGTCTACCTAAGTCATCCATGTATTCTCTTTAACAAAACCCATCAATCGCATGACGCGCAAATCCTTTACCTCGAGCCGACAAAATCAGTCAACAATCATTGATCTAAAAACCGTGTCCTTTTCTTACCAGCTTGATCTTCCGCCATAACTATAATTATTTCTTAATTTTGACATTTGACGCCTTTTGCCGTTTTAAATATTTTTCTGATTAAAAAGTCCATTTTCCCAAACTAATTTCTCTTCCTTAACTTAAATGAGTCACACCATATTGACAGTTATCCCTTAGCTTCAATAACAAAGCGATAATAAAGCAAAAAATGAATGGAACAGCAGTGATTTTGAATAAGAAATGTGTTTATTTGTTGAACAAGCAATTGTAATCGCTTTTCCTCTATAATGATTTAGAATGCTTGTTTTGATTTTTCGACAACGGGCTTTTATATAACATTAATCTCCAATTTTCAAATCCTTTAATCAATTCTAGCCAAATTGATTTGATAAAACACAAAAAAACAAATACAAAGCCTTACCCAAAAAACACTTGAGTAAATTTTAGAGAAGAGATTTATTGGTCATATCTGAATTTTTTAACATAAAAACCTTCAATTCCATGTTGTAGAACAATTATTTTTAACACCATACGAGTTTGAGGAAGTAAAAGCAAATTAACCCAATCCTATCAATTCCTCAACGGCTTCAAAATGGTACAATTAAATTGGAAAAAGATACACATCTAGGTTCAAAAGAAATGAAGCCTTAAACTCAAACTTACATAAAATCTCAAGTACAGAATTGGCCAATTTTGTCCATATTTTGTAGGTTCATTTCCTTGTGAACAATTATTTTATAAAATTGGGCATACGTCTCCAAATGACCTGCATGTTGTTAAGAAATATAAACTTACTAGTTTTGCGTCATTTATAAAAGACATTTTATGGGATCAGTCTGTGAATACCTAAAAAAAACACACACACACTTCAGACTTTAGTTTTTTAATATTAAAAAAATTCAAAAGTTACAAGTTTCTTGCAAAAACTTGCAAAAGTATTCTAAGCCTTTTAAAACCTAGATAATAACAACGCAACTCTGAATGATGCTTTGAAAGCTCATGAGTAATTGAAAAATCAAAAATAAGGACAAAGGTGTGCAACACCCAAATCTCATCAAACTCTTTAAACAAAGATGTTAAAGCTCATTTTAAATATCATTGTTGCACCTTATATATATACATCTGGCTTTCGGTCCCCATTTTCTTATCGTTTCTGATTATCTTCCATCATACTGTAAGAAGCTAAAAACCGTTAGCTTTATATTGTTTGTCGTATTGGCCTCAATTGTAAACTTGGTCTAAAAGAAAAAATAAATAAATATTTAATGTGTTAACCCCTATGCATTCATCAAAGCTCACTCCAAAAGAGAAATCAAACTCCCCTCACAAAATAATCAATTGTATTGCAAAAAATAAAACTAAAAACAAATAAAAATTTATTTACCTCAAAATTAATACAAATTAAGCATAATTCTTTGGCAGCAATCTTTAAACTGCTGTGTTGAGACAAACGTATTTCCACTGCGTGAATTCGTCAATCCCTTGGGCGGCACCTTCTCGGCCTAGACCACTTTCTTTGACTCCACCAAAAGCTCCTTCAGCACAAGAAATGATTCCTAAAACGAGTCATTATAGTCCACAAAATAAAACGTCAAAATTGAAACCTTCATTAACGCCCAGCATGCCAACCTGCAGCTTCGAGGCGACCCGATAAATCTGCGATAAATCTTTGGAGAAAAAGTAGCCGGCCAACCCACTTCGTGACTGGTTAGCCTTTTGCAAGACTTCATCTTCGCTATCAAATCGTTGAATAGCGACAACCGGTCCAAAAATCTCCTCATTTGCAATTTTTGCAGTGGACGGCACATTAGTGAGGATTGTTGGCTCAAACAAGGTTGAGTTCGGCTCGGCCAACTTCCCACCACACGCAATCAGTGAGCCTTGCGCCACTGCTTCGTCCACTAGATATTGAATCTAAAATATCACTAATTAGAAATCGTCTCACATAACCACAAAAAAAAAACCTTATCGACGGCGCGCTGATTGATCAGCGGTCCTTGAGTGACGCTTTTCTTTAGGCCATCTCCGCATTTCAAATGTTTGGTCATTGCGTCTGATAATTTCGTCACAAATTCATCGTAAACGGCGTTTTGAACATAGAATCGATTTGCTGAAACACACGTTTGACCCGAACAACGAAATTTTGAGGCGATCGCCGACTGTACAAAAACATGAGGTAAGAAAATGAGTAAACATAAAACAAATATAAGGTATAGCACATATGAGACATAAAGCAGTTTTAATCAACAAAATCAAAAAGAATAAAAAGTGTACCTGTACAGCGTTGTCTATCAAAGCAGAAGAAAACACAATAAATGGTGCGTTTCCACCTAATTCCAAACACAACCGCTTTAACGTTGACGCAGATTGAGAAAACAAAATCTAAAAAAATGTCAAAATGCTTACAGTAAAAAAATAATTAAAAATGTACAAATTTTACTTTGCCAACTTCACTGCTTCCGGTAAAAGAAATACAATCAATATCCGGTGAAGAGCATAAGAATTTAGAAATGTTCGCTGTGTTTTCACGATCCGCCGGAATAACGTTAAAAACTCCGTTTGGTAAGCCGGCCTCCTTTGCAGACTAAAAATACGGTAACTGTAACAGTATAATGTCACATAAAATATCAAAACACAGAATGCACGCGTTTAGTTAAAAGCTACCTTTTAATAACTAAAATGATTCATCACCTCTCTTTCGGTATAGAACCGACAAAATACAGGGTGACCCAAAAAAACTGACAACCAAATTGTTTTGGTCCTGTTCTGAGCATGAATGTTTATGTTCTGTTTCAAAATTTTTCAACATATTTAAGCTACTTTTTTCATATGTCAAATCAAAAGAAAAAAATTTTGGCGTTACATGAGCTGAAAAAGCGCCCAATCAAAATTCGGCGCCGGCCCACAAGGCAAAAACAACCCAGGAGTGGTGTTGAACCCATTTTCCAGACTTCATTACGTCGGCAGAATGGTAACCGTATTCACTGGATCTGAATCTGATGGACTACAGCATCTGGTCCATTTTGGAGGCCAGAGCCTGTGCTAAGCCCCACAAAAGTTTAGAGGCGCTGAAGCGTTCCTTGCGTCGGGAATGGGACCGATTGTCGCCGGAAGAGGTGCGTGGCGCGGCAGAAAATTTTCGCAAGCGTTTGGTGCTCTGTCGGGACGCACAAGGAGGCCACTTTGAAACCGGCTGAGTATATTATAGTCAGTATTGTTGTTTATTGTTTTGTGTTGTAAAATTTGTTTTCGTTGAAAAATAAAAATTTTATAAAGTTTTTTCTAGAGGTCAATTTTTTTGGGTCACCCTGTAAAAACAATTTGATGCAAAATATTCAATCAAAAACCAAAAAAATACCTGGGCCAGTGCTAGCGCCGATAACGGAGTGTCTTCCGCTGGCTTTACAACTAAAGTACAGCCAGCCGCTAAGGCTGCACCCGCTTTACGCGCAATCATGGCTGACGGAAAATTCCACTAAAAATATGCAAATTAATGGCATTTAAATGAAAACAATAAAAAACGTATGTACCGGAGTTATAACGCCAACAACGCCAATCGGCTCGCGAACATGATAGTGTTGGCGATTAAGCTTTGGAGGCTGTACAATTTGACCACGAATTCTTCGTGCCTCGCCGGCATACCAATCAAAGAACGAAGCCGAGTACTGAATTTCACCTCGGGCCTCGGCCAATGGTTTACCCTTAAAAACAAGTTTTATAAACAAAATTAATATTAAAATATCTCAACTTGTTCCAAAGTTAATAATTCTGCAAATTGTGTTTCCTTTTGAGTAAGAATTTCAAACCACCGTTGCAGTATTGCGCCACGTTCCTTTGCTGTTGTTTCAAATGCCCATTGATTGAAAGCCTGTCGAGCGGCTATAGTGGCCTTTAATTAACATATAGATTAAAAAATAGATTAAAAAAAAAAGCTATGGCAAAGGCCTTACTATTTTCCAACTTACCAATTGAGCTTCTTCCACTCCACAATTTGAGACGTCATACAAAAGTTCATGTGAAAATTTGTTTTTTACCTCAAAAACACGGTTACCACTCGCTCCAATCCATTTTCCTAAAACCCTTCCGTTTATTGTGTACACAATTAGGAAACATTTAAAAGATAAAAAAAATTAACAAAAGCAAACCATTAATAAAGGCTTTTGCACCCTGCGGAAGTATCTCTGTGTTGTAAAACCTCAGCAAAGAAATTCCCAAAGGACGTCGTAAGAAAAGTCGATTTAAGAGCATGTAGAACAATATATACAATCTAAAAATTACATATTTAACAGGAAAGCAAAAAAATACTTCTTGAAAACTATTAACAAAATTGGTTAAAATTTTCACAACAATGTCAAAAAGGGGCTAACCATAAGAAGAAAATTATAAAGACAATGGTATTTCAAAATACAATTGTATTTCAGTAGAAACAATTGTCTTTGTGCATAAAAAGAGAAAATTGATAAAAAAAAAAAGTAATTTTTCATTAAAAATCAGCCAAAAAATCTTAAAATTTTTTGCAGCGTTTCCAAAAATAATAAGTTCTCAATTTACTGACGAAAAAAATGTCCAATTTTAAAAACATAAATCATTGTAGAAAAAATGGCTTTTTTTCTTTTTTCTGCCCGTCGTGCAGCCGCCGCTTTACACAATTCGCTATGACTACTCATGATGTTTAAAAAAGTAAAACTTTAAAATAAAAATAAATTATATGTTATAAAATAAGATTGCAATACACGTGACATAACAATGTTTCATGATATAGACAAAAATGACATAATTTTGTTAACATTTTATATTTTATTAACAAACTTTACAGGATTGCCAAACAAAGGCGAGTCAACAGATTTTTTTCCAACTTTGCACAAACAAGTTATATTAAACTATAATTTCTATGAATCGGATTTCAGATCGGTCCGTAAATATATGAGAAATAATAAAAAAGAAAAAACCATAAAAACCTTTAACTTTTTGAGAAAAAAATTTAAAATTTAAATAAATGTACATAATGCCAAAAAAAGGGGTGGAGCAAAATTTTGCTGAAGTGTCCTTTTCGTCAATAAAATAAAAATTGGTTTCATTCAGGAATTCAGGCGAAAATATGAAAACACTGATTTTTTGCAAAAAAACGTCAAATTTTATGTTTTTTCGTTTGTTTAGCTCTTAAACTTGATCAAGCTAACTTTAAAGCTAAAATTTGAAAAACTTTCTTACAATTTACAGTTATTGGTTACATTAACTTTGTTTTACTCTACAATGAAATGCGTTACATGTGATTCAGCGGCTAAAGTGAAAGTGGCAAAAACTCGAGAGTTCAAATGTGTTTCTTGTTTTTTGCAATGGTTTGAAGACGTAAGTTTTTTTCAATTACTTATTTTTTCAGTGGTTAATTATGGTTATTTTATTTATTTTTTTCACTAGCAATAATGCTTTGTTCAACTTTTAGGATGTTCATCAAACAATTGTAAGAACAAAAATTTTTGCGCCCGGCGAAAGAGTCGCGTTGGGCGTTTCCGGTGGAAAAGACTCTACTGTGTTGGCATTTGTTATGAATAAACTTAATATTTTATACGGCTATGGGTTGGAGTTGGTTCTGATTTGCATTGATGAGGGAATACGCGGCTATCGTGATGATTCTATACGTGAGGCCCGCAAGACAGAGTCTGACTTGGGGCTTAATATGACCATTTTGAGGTTCAGCACCTTTTTCTTGAATTAGGTTTTTGTATATTTTATTTTAGTTACAAATCAATTTACGGTTGGACGATGGATGATATTGTTGCCCGTATTGGAAAGAAGAACAATTGCACGTTTTGTGGGGTGTTTAGGAGACAGGCGTTGGATCGAGGAGCGCTAAAAGCCGGCGCCGTAAAGCTTGTTACTGGCCATAATGGTGACGATCTGGCGGAAACTGTTTTTATGAACATTTTACGTGGTGATATTGCCCGGTTGCAGCGAATGGCTGCTCAAATTACCCCCGGCGGCTCAACCGATGGTGAAGAAGGCGCTGGAGCTTTACCGCGTGTTAAGCCTCTCAGGTAAGCTCTAGTTTTTCTTTTTTCCACGTCAATTTTGATCCATTAGGTATTCATATGAAAAAGATATTGTTATGTATGCGCACTTTCGGAAATTGAACTACTTCACGACAGAATGTGTCTACGCGCCTAATTCCTATCGTGGCAATGCCAGGCAATCTTTATTAATTTTAGTCTCATTTGTTCACCTTTGAAATCTTTAATTTTAGAACGTTAATCAAAGACTTGGAGCGGGAAAGGCCACAAGTCATTTTGGATCTGATTACTTCTGGAGAATCATTGAGCATACGACACGAAGTCAATGGAAAACTGCCCGTTCTACGCAAATGCGAAAAATGTTCTTATATTTCAAGTCAACAATTCTGCAAAGCTTGCCTGTTGCTTTATGGATTGAACAACAATGACTATGCCGTTGGTACATCGTCTAAAGTTAAATTTAAACAATAATCTATCTTTTGGATTTTTGTCAAAACCTGTTTTAGAAGAGTAAAGCTTCAATGAAAATTATGGTTGAGGCGGACAAATTCCTCATCCTCAAACAAAGTTGTGAGAAAAAATTGCAAACCAATTCTGACGAGAGGTCTTGTGCAGGCGGTTGTGCTTCTCAAGGCGATTCGGTGCAATTTTGAGAAAAAGTTTGTAAAATTTTTTATATTTCTTAAAGGAAAATCTATTATTGTTTTGTTGTTGTTAAATATTGAAAAAAAAGTTTTAAAAATTTATATTTAATAAATAACAATGAAAGCATTTGGAAACAATTTACCCACAAAAATTTTGATATAAGAAATTGTTTAATAGAAAGTGTTCTCACAATTAAAAAATTAACTTTTCAAAGCTTTATTATCATCAAAAAAAGTTATTATTTTTTCAAAAACAGCTTTAAATAAAAAAAGAATATGCGTCTTTTGACAGAGCGTTGACATCCCATTTCATCGCAATAAAAAAAAATCAAAGCGTTTAAAAGAGTATTATTCGAGGTTTTTACAAAAATTTTCTACAGTAGACTAAATAAAGGCAAGCAAATTGACACAAGAAGGCCACAAATTCAGCTAACAGCCCTTTTTGTCACGCTGCTTTGACCGATGCATGTTCCGCGTCTTTGTGGATGCATCGAATAGGTTTTTCTGAAATAAAAGATTTCGTTATTTGCAAAAAGAACAGCAAATAAACATACTCGTTCATTTCTTTCTTCTTTTGTTTTGGCTTCGTTTGATCCCTCAATTACCGGTCCCAAATCGAAAAGCTCCCGGAGTATAACATTCTGTTGCAATTGTGAATTTAAATCACCCTGAATTTGACATGTTAATTAGCTTATACAAATACCAGAAACAAAATTTGACTTACTTGTAATAAATAGCAAAGAGCGTCGTACAATAACTTTGAGTGGCAACCTTCCACGTTTAACGCCTCACGCTTATTAAATTTGACTTGGATTTGTGGAAAATCACCTTTGAAAATCGAATCGTTGACTTGCCGAAACGTAAGTTTTTGCACTTTTTTTTCACGTTTTGTTCGATATTTCGAGGAGTCAATCGCCAACTCGCCCAATAGCTGAAGTATATATTCCATTAAATATTTATCTTGGGAGGTCTACACAAAAAGAAAAACCAGCTTAAGATGCTCGTGGTTAGCAAAGCGGAAATCATCGTCAATATTGTCGACGGCAAGTTCATGCAATACAGCCAATGCCTCACCGGCCGATATTCTCACATCAACAACAGGCGACTTAAAAAAGTGACAAATCTTTGGCTGGCAACTCGATATACTAGACGAAATCACTCCAGAATCGCACTAAAATCCTATTAGTTTCCAAAAGTTATTCTATTAAAAAACTTTAACTTACCCTTTCCAATAAAAGAACCCAAGACTCGAGAGCAGAAATGAAAAGATTAGGCAGTGGTGTTGACTGTTTCATGGTCATCCACAAATTTTGAAGGGTCTGCAACGCAGAAAACCGCATTGAAAATTGCTCACAACTGAAGTACACACACAATCCGATCGTTCGGGCGCAAGTGCTGCGCAAATTTTCATTAGCCGCCTCATCGGCACAAAGGGAGCGTAACGTATTCAAAATGGGTAAAAAATCGTCTTCAATCTCAACGCCTAAAAATTGAAAGCTTAAATCAGTTTTGTAGCTGCAAAATCACTGCTAACCAAGTTGTAGGCACAGAAGTGAAGCCAAGGTGCAAGCACGTAATGCTTCTTCCGATGTTCGCTTCAGTCCTTTTTCGATGATTTCGCACAAAGTCATCTTATACTTTTCAATCGTTTCAGTGGCGCAATTGCGCTTCAACAGGTGAAGAATGTTATCTATGCCCTGTTGCCGAGTCCCTATTCTAAACCAGAAATTTTATAAAGCAATACTGACAGCAATTGGATACAAACCTTTTGTCCTGAGCTTTGTCTATTTGTTCAGAGAATGAATTAATAGTTATGTTTGAGTTGACGCCGTCTTCGTCTTCTAAAATTTTTTTTGAAAAACATAAATTATAGATACTATTTAAAGAAATAAAGATTTGTACCATAATGCAGCTTACCTGTTAAATGATCAAAGTCTCCACGCACCGACGAATAGGCAGTTGATTCAACATCGCTGGCATCACTATCTCTGCTGCGTATAGTGTTGCCTAAAATAAATTGCAGTATTTAAATACTTCGAGCTCAAATAAAGAAAAAAAAAGTAGGCACACAAAATGTTTATAGAAATTTAGACCTTAAGTAAACTAGAACTATACCTGACTTATCCGAGTAAGTCGTATCCTTGTTGGAATTTTTCCAACGGCCCATAATTCAGCGAAAATATAAACAAAAAATTAGTTTCCAAATATTTTCAGACAAAAATGTCACTCATCCGTCAGAACGTACGTCGAAAAGCTCTTAAAAATAAACCAGTTACGCTTCTCTAATTTAAAGTACATAAAATTATGCTAAAATTCTTAACAGCAATCACTTCAACTCCGAAATTTTTTTGGAATAAAAAACACTTTGACTCAAACATTTTAAACGCTAAATTTTGGCATAATTTCAAAAATAATTTTGTTTATTTGTTGCCAACTCGGGTTTCAACATAAAAAGTGTTCTGCTGGCTTTTGAGTACTTCATGCAAAGTCCCACTATTACTTTGTTTTCATAAAAATTGCTTTGTGATGCATTCAATCAAGTTTCGTTTGCATCTCGATACTGTTAAACAATATTGTGGAGTATTGACGCAATTGCTTCTTAACGCACCGCCCAATTTTCGCTACGGCTTTGCCATTCTGCTGCTGGGTACGTTTTCAAACTATTTTTTTTATACATTAAAACCTTTGAAATGCTTTGGCTTATATTTGATAATCGTTTTTTATTGTTTTGCAGGCTTTTTTATTGGTATAACGGGATTGCTAAGTAACTTATTGGTGCTTACCGTTAGCGATGTCTTCACATTTCACATTTGGAAGTTTGTGACAAGTACTTTTGTGGAACCAAATGTCTTAGTATTTGTGTGGAGTATATTCTCTTTGTATCAATTTTGCACCATAATTGAATCTGTATGGGGATTGACTGAAGTTGCCAAATACATATGCATTGTGCAGGTTACTTATATATTTTTTTTTGTTTGTTGAATTCAATTTATCCCTTTTTTTAGCTAATTACTATTGTCTGCATTGCAGTAATTGCGTTAATTTTCTTTGTTTTCTTCCAATCATTGAATTTGCTGTATTTTGTCCCGCTGTGCGGATTTTCTGTTTTTGCCATCTCAGCCCTTGTGGCACTTAAACAAGTAATTGTTTACCATAATTTTGTTTTGCAATACTTCAATCGAATAATTTTAGTTTTTGCCTGATACTGTGGTATTTACAACGCCGTACGGGCGCCTTAAAAACGGTCATTTGCCATTAACAGTTCTTTTTATTTCGATTGTTTGTTGTATGTTTCGTTTATTGCGCGGGGGAGTTCCTCTCCAAATTGTTTTTGGGTTGCAATCCAGTTGGATATATTTACGATTTTTCCGTGTCTCTAAAACATTCGGCCTAGAAGAAGGCAAGGAGACACCTTCTACGGTTGTTGGAGATGATACTGAACATTTTACATGGGCCAGGTTTTTCCTAAACAAAATTTGTCCATTGTTGTACTCAAAACTTTTTATTTCAGTTTTTTTCCCAGAAGAACGCAAGGGGTTGCGAGTGCAGTTGGCAATGCAACTTTCCGTGTTTTAATTTCATTGAGGGTTTGTAAACGACTAAAGGAAATTGACTTTAACAAGCTCGAAACCACTATTCAATCAACTTTGCAAACGTTTGAAAGTCGGGACGCCGACCGGAAAAGGTTTGAATTATAGCATCTATTTTTACTTTGTCACCAATATTCTTTCAGGTTACGAGCACTGCGTATGTTAAATGAACGCTTGACGAGCGTTGTATCTTCTGGGAATAGTTATCGTGGAACAATTCCTTCTTCTCAAAGGCAGGAATCCATGGATTTTGTTGGCGAAATGCCTTTGCAACTTTCTAGTTCACCGTCTTTTGAGCCGACAAATTTCAGCAAAATTAGCGCTGAACATTCAAACTTGTATGAATCACCTCAAGGATCGTCTTCATTTACTGAACCGCAAGAAGACATTAACCCGGACAAGTCTTTATTGCTAGGCGACACTTTCAAAGTTTCGTTAACGAATCCTGAAGCAACAGTCGATCAGTCTTGATTAGAATTTAGGTAATTTATGTAAATGTGGGATGTCCTGGAATTTAAGTTTGGTTTGCAATGTTAGAAAACTTCTTACTCTCGGTCTGCGGTCTGTATATGTAAAAATTGGTTTCGGATTCAATCTTGTTCCATTTTGTTTGTTTAAATATTGCCTGTCTGTTAATCTTATTATGCATTGATGTATAAGCTTATTGTTTTATGCAGCCTTTATAAATTACTGCTTCTTGACGGCCACTTTATTGGCTTAAGTTTCAGTAGTTGTGTATGTGATTGATGTCTTTAACACTTTCAGGAGGACCGATATGCGTTGCATTATAGATTTTTTAAGGGATGGATTGGTTGAAGATCAAAAAATTATAAAATGTATATCAATAAAAGGTTTCAAAATATTCTTCGTTATCGTTACATATTAACAAAATGTAGTTATATAAATTAACAAAATATGATTGCCTTTATTCAATGTTTTCGGGTTTAAATTATTTTTTTGGAGTAGATATTAATTGCATTATGAGTTCAAAAGTAGGCTCATTTCTGATATTTATTGTATAAGAAAAGTTATAGGAAAAATTATAACACTTTGGTGAATTTTTATTTATGTTTTTCTGCACCAACAACTCAAAGAAATGCATTCATTTTAGGTTCTAAATCTTGCATATGTTTCTTCTTTTTATCATATTGCATAATTTTTTTGTTGATGTAAAAATTACTTATTTTTCCCCTTTTTTCTGATAAAACAAAAATTATAAAAAAGTAAAATATTTATTAAATTGTTAAACGGAAATAAAATATATCGTATAAATTTGAACCGTAAAACCTATTTATAGTTTTGAGTTAGTTTGAATTAAAGAAGTAAGTTTTGCCATGCTTAGTACTTTTAAAAAGAAAAATTGAACCTTTAAGATTAACAAGAACAACATAATTACTAGCTAATTAATTATTTTATACTCGAGAATAATTTGTTAATGACAATAGTTTATTTTTTTAAACTGAATTTTGGTATGTGCAAGAGATTTCTTAATTACTTCAGCAGTGTGAAAATAGTCAATTATTGTAATAAAATCAAATTGAAATTTGTGTACTTTTTGCAGCACAAAATAAAAAATCTATGAACTTAGTAAAAACAATGGCGCAACTTTTTGCTTAGTAAGTGTGGTAACAAGAAAATATACAAATTATTGGGCTAATAAATATTGTCACACTTTACTTAAACTCGTAAAGCATGTGTGACTCGGTTTGTTGAGTGTTAGTGTGTGGAATGTAAGTCTTTTTGCTTTGACGACTTGGCTCGAGGTCGACTTCCGGCCGAAATAACTTGATAAATTTCTAAAATGGAAATTTATTTAGATATTTGGCGGCTGTTGTGATTCTTTTGCAATTTTTTATTGGCAATAGCTATTATAAATCTGATTCTTAACTCTACTTTTTTTAGTCATTCTTTGCTCTTCAATCACGCTATTACCTAGTTTTGATACTACAATTTAGCTTTTAAATCAAAATATCTCAATTTCTTTTACGGTTTGATAGACAATGAATTTTAGATCATGAACAAATGTATTCTTTGTAATATCCTTGAGGTCTTCAGATTACAATACTTTTTTTACAATGAAAAAATTGCTTATTCGATTTTGGTGATTATACACAGTATTATTTGTTACTATTTTTCATTTTTTTTAAGCTTTGAACTTTATTTTCCTAAGAGGGCTTGCTCGCTTATAAAAGATACTCACTTCTTGGACTGTGCCTTCAGTTACACACCAAATGTAAATGGCATAGATTGGAATACAAAGCATTGAAGACAGCGATAGAATCCATCCGAACACGTGACCCCATGCAGGGTAATCATAATTATACGCTTCCACTCGAACTGGCTGATAACTGACAAGCCCAAATATCATGACTCCCTAAATCATGGTCTGGCCTTTTAAACATTTTGTGTAAAAGAAAACGTTACCATACAAACCGCGGGAGTGGCAAAAACCCAACAGAATTTCCACCATGCTGACGGGTAATAACCAATCATCGATTTTAAATGGTCATACCAGCGGTCAATGCCTAAATAAAAAAGATGAAGCGGCTTTTAACCGATTTGTTTATCAAATTTTCGTACCTACGCTCCATGAAATTGCAATACATTCGAAGAATAACAACCACAGCAGTGCCCAACCAGATGCTGCATAGTAATCGAAAAGTTGGAATATGAAAAAACCGCCCTAAACGAAAGTTTATGTTGAAAAGCTTGGCAATACCCTTTTCTTCGTGCTAATCTATCGAATTTTATACCAGCTAATTTTTCGTACAAAGAGACTTTGCTTCCCATACACAACTCGGCAGAGTTGAACATCTTTTATGCATTATATTATTCATACATGAAGTTAAAAACAAATTTTCTTACCTCGGTAACCGTAGTTAGACCAATGATGTAGGAAATTATGCAAATCACCAACACAAATATTTCACGACCATATTTTCGACGTCTGAGAAGCGATGGAAATTCGTCGATGATTGCCGTGAAAAAGCCTTCCATTGTGCAAAACTATAGTGTTCCTAGTTAATGCTATTCTTGAACTGCAATACTGCGCTTAAATTGTACCTGAGAATCAACGCCGAGGAATAGGACCATCGAGAAGAACAATATTGACCAGACAGCTGTGTATGGCAGTTGTAAAATTCCGGACGGATATGCCAGGAACAAAAGGCCTGGCCCCGACTTTGCAACGTCATCCACCTACAAAAATTGCACTAGTCAAACCTTTTTCGTTGGATGATGGCTTACAGATTTTCCCTGTTGAGCAGCCATAAAGCCAATAAATGAAAATATCACGAATCCTGCAAAGACACTCGTTCCACTGTTCACACAGCATACCGTAATCGCTTGCCTGAAAATGTTTGCTGTAAAGGCACCGTATTATTTTTATTTTTTTTACAATTATATGCTTACAACTTAATACCAATCCATCTGCAATAGTCGCACAAAAACCTACTTATAAACATTGTTGTGGTATTTGTTGTAGCTACCTAAAGCCACTAGTGCTCCCAGACCGAGCCCATAAGAAAAGAAGACTTGTGTTACAGCGTCGACCCACACTTTGCTTTCGAACAGTTTTGAGAAGTTGGGTTTGAGGTAGAATTCCAGGCCATTGCTAGCGCCGGGCAAGGTCAACCCGCGAATGAGCAAACAAAACAGCATAACGTAGGGAAAAGAGGCTGTGAAATAAACAACTTTGCCTGTCCATTTGACACCTTTAAAAATGCACAAATAACAAATCACCCAGACGATGAACAGGTATAGCGCCAGATCGTAACGCAATGAACCGATTTCGTCCACTCCCGAGCTAATGCCGAGAATACGATAGCTGAAAATCAATTTTTTTAATATGCAAAGCAGTAAAAGAAGTAGAAATGACTTACTCCCAAAACTCTTTTACTGGCGATTCTACAGAGAGGTCGCTCGCCGTGCAGACTGTATAGTTGATTTTTGGTCCAATGAAGAATTGCTTACGATACTCGGTCAAGTGATCGTCGGTCAGGATTTTGACGTTGAAGTATTCGGCTATGGTTCGATTTGACGCACACAAGACTGGGTCATATTCACTTCGGCAGTGCTTCGTATTCCACCTAGATCCAAATTTTCACCTCAGGACTACAAAACCGAAAAGAATAATTTACGCATTTCCACAACGCCGCCAAGGAACATCTAAATCCTTGCGAATCGACATCACAAAATAGGCCATTGCCCAGCTGAGAACAACAATATAATAAATGTTCAGCCAAAATGCCATAACAACCGCCGCAATGCCGACACCCTTGAAGATTGGACAAATTTTGAACATACTCAGTCCGCCGACACTTACTAACTGACCCCATGACGTCTCAAGAATGAAGAGTGGAGCGCCGCAAAACACTAATGCAATCAAATACGGTATAAGAAAAGCGCCTGAATAAAGGAATGTTTATTGCATTTTAATTGACGAGAAAAAGTTTTCTTCATATAAAGAAAAAACCTAATTCAGCCCTGTTGAAATATCAAAACCTTGGTCCAGTTTTCTTATTATTTTTCCTTAGTATTTTTTCTTCAATCCGTCGTGCTAAGATAAAGGTTTTTGAAAAGTGCATATTTTTTCTTTTCTTTTTAATTTTGCTGTAGCTCTTACACAATGGGTTTTGCACAGCTGTTTTTTTACTAATGTTCTCTATAGTATCAGCTTCGTTTTACACGTTTTTCTTCATATTTTACCTGGTTCATGTATCAACTCATAATAAAGCAACCGGACTACTTACCTCCGCCGTTTTGGTAGCACAAATACGGGAATCTAAAATAATGAAAAGTTACTTTACGACTGTTGGTAAAAATCATTACCTCCATACGTTGCCCAGCCCAATGGCGTAGCCCACACAAGACATCATAAAGTCTACCCACGACGACCATTTCTCACGTTCCGGATCGCCAGACTCCACATCTCCTCCACCGGCTTCCTCATCTTCTTCAGCGACCTTGAGCTCTTCTCGTAGCATAATTAAGTGAAATAATGTATATCTATCGATTCGTTTCGTTTAATTGTTCCTAATTTGAGCATTAATTTTTGGAGTACGTCTTGCAGATCTTAAAATCAACTTTGTTTACTTTTGCTTTTGTCTTATCATAGCCGAGAATAAACAAAGAAAAAAATTTACTAAAAATGAATATAAAGCAAGTAGTGATTAATTTTGTTTTTTTGTCACTTTATATGACGTTTATTTTAGAAAGAAAATACTAAAAAGTAAATTGGTTTAAAGAAACTTTGAAAAATTAACTGAAAACAATTTTTTCACTATTTTTTTTGAACTTAAAAGGATGTTTGCAAAAAATTAAACCTATAATCAAATATTGTTCCTTTTATATTTGCCATAATACCTTCAATTTTTTTAGGAATTTTAAAGCGCCAAATATTTTTTTTGAAAGAATTGAAAGTGAATTAATTTTTATGTTAAATCTATTCTAATCAAGAAATATGTAATTTGATACAATAGGAACATCTATTATTAACATAAGCTTACAATTAAACATTAGTATATTTATGTATTAATATCATCTTGAATTTTTATTTAAACACGAAAAAATTGTTTATGAAACAATTTCAAACCTATAAAAAAGAAAACGAGGCACTTGGGCAAAAATAAACAAAATGCTTAAAAAAGGAGGCCAATTAAAAATTAATTAAATGTGCAAAATATAATAAATTTTGACGTGATTGAAAAACCGAAAAAAAAGCAAAAAAAATCGTTTTCTTTTTTTTGTTGCCTAACAAATGTTTTTTCTGGGGTGTTGATGCCGAAGGTGGTTGGCCCATGATGAATAATCTTAAAATTATAAATGAATAATTTTTTCGGTCTTTTAAACCTGCAATGCAAGTTGATTTCCATTTGAAAAATGAAAAAAATGTGGCGAAAAAGTTAAAGATTGTTGGAAGAATATCAAACAATTAAAAATCTAAACGCAAAAAAAGAGAAAAAGATGACATTTTTTGACTAAGATTTGTGTGATCTGAAAAGACTCAAGTCTGGGGCTTTTTCTTCTTTATTTCCAAATGGTTAATTGATATTGCTATTTAACGATCAAGTTTAAAAAGAGAAAAAAATTGGATATTGAGAAGTATTCTCAAACTGCTAGAAAACGAAGTTTTTTTGCAAGCATTTGTTAATAAAATTATGAAAACGATTATAAGCCGCAAAATGCAAAAAAAGTTTGAGTAGGCAGTGAGACAGGATTCTTTTATTTCGTTCTTTCTTTAAATTTTTGATTGTTTTTATTTATATCTAAACAAATACTTATTTTTGAAGAAAAGTTTGTTTATCATGTTAAACAAATCAAAAGTTCAGCTTTCTTTTCGTTAAAGTTCAAAAAAATTGTTTGTAAATCGTAACGAATCCGGATTAGAAATAACAAAAACATTGACTGAAATATTTTTTTTGTTTAATCACCAAGAAAAATTCCACAAAAGAACATGTTCTTTTGTGAAATTTTTTAAAATTTTACTGTTAACAGTATAAATACTGTTCGACAGGGAAAAAACTTGTTTTCTTTACAATAAAGAAAAGAGAATTACAAAACAACACCCCTTGGGAACGTAGTACTATGGACAAACTCAAACATATTTACCATTAACTTCTATGGGCATAAAATGTGGTGTTCATTTTCCATTTCTAAAAGATTATTTAAATCTGAGCATTATTTTATTATTAATACTAAAAGAACTATTTCCAGTGTTTAACATTTCACATTTATCAAGGGTTTAAATGTTTTGTAATAGAAAAGACAACAAAAATTTTTCAGACCGGGAAACGGCAGCCAAAAAATTAATTAGAAACAATCTGTGTTGCCCTTTTTTTGTTGGGGCTTGTTAGTTGGCTGCTCTTCCGTTTATGCTTCTCATTAAAATTGCCTATTCTCTCTTCCGTATCTTTAATTTTTTGCTTTATCTTTTTAAATTGTTCCACAAAGCTTTTTTAGTTAACAATTTTTTTGACAAATTTAATTGAATTGGTCGGGCCAAAACACACAAAAAGAATGACGTACAAAACACAGCTTTACGATTATGTTAAATCGATAAAGGGTGTAGATGATATATGATATTTGACATTCAATGTTAAAAATTGATTTCAAACAATTTGTAATAATATATAAAAATTCAAATATCACTGCTGCAACAAGCTGTTGTTTAAGACTAAATTGAAAAATAGACGCCAAACCAAAAAACAAATTTGAATGCATTTTCTAAAATATTTTTTCTGCTGAATGAAACAATTACAAAAATTTTTAAATATAATAATGGTTTTGAAATATTATAGAACTGGGGGCTTAATTAATGCCAAAAAATGATAAAATTAAAGGTGGCCATATTATAAACTTTTTTTGTGAGCACAGAAACAGACAACAGATGGGCTAAAATTAAAAAAGCGCTTAGCCGCAATTTAGTGATATGAATACTTGGCTCCTATTCGCTACTTTTTCATTTACATTTTAACTAAAAATTTGGCGTTAAACATGAAAAATACAATTATGTCTATTGTTAAATTTTCGGGCATTCCATTCCATAATATTTTGAGCAATTTAAAAGATTATTATTTTGTTAAATTTACCATAGAACTTTTAAAAGATGTTTAATGTAAATATGTGAAGAATAAATGCTCTTGTGATCTAATGTTTTTTCGACAAGTCGCCATGAGATTAAAAGTCCTAGATTTCAACCAAACTAAGTTTAGCATTATATTAACTCAAGAACACTCTTTTATGACAACTAAAAACGGGTACCGTATGATTTGACTTCAACTAATACACCCAAAATATTATTATTTTCAATAAAAATTTGTCAATTAAAGAAGAAAAGGGAAAGAAGGCCAAAAAACAAAATCATGACAATCGGGTGCAAACTATTAATTAAAATATAAAATGGAGCTGATAATGGGAAATTTCATTTGTTTTTAAATTATAAAAGGCCAAAATTGAAAAATAAATGTTTGTTTAATTGTCTGTCTTAACCCAAATTTTATGAATTGAGGAAAAATGGAGGAGAGTCTGCTGTTTTTAATGAAAATTATAATTATTTGGAGGACAAAAACCAACTACACAAGTAATATTGCAGTAGTCGACCGAAACGTTTAAACACAGTTGTGTGAAAGCGATTATGGAAATTCGCTTCCTCCCCACTAAATTCAAAGCCGAAAAGCTTTTATAACCGACTGAATAATTTAATAATTATTATTTCTTTTTTGACTATAGTCAAGATATTCGACCTACAATTCAAAATCTAAAAAAAAGAAGACTTTAGGCGCCGGGGCTGAGAAGCGATTTTTTTTACGTGCTAAAGAGGGAGTTTTTTGGAAGAGCACACTTTTGGTTCAATCCAATTTTATTTGGCAATTTCTTTTCTTCTTTTAGAATGGCTTAAGAAATAAATTTTTTTCGATAATGCCGGGAGAATTTGTTGGACAAGTGGCAATTTTTCTTTTGGGCTAAAGACAACTTGAAAATTATTTATTGCTATTGTTTTAAAAGTAACAAAAAAAACTTTATTAGAAAAAAAAGTTTGTTTCGATAAAAATTTAAAGTGTTAAAACGTAACCACTGAAATATGGTCCTGGACGATTTTTACATACTAGACAGGGAGAATAACCATCAAAAGTTTGATTCGAAAATAAAATGTTTAGATCAAGTAAGCTTATGCCATTTTTTAACCTTGCACAAATTAAAATTCAGCCTTCTTGTCTGAATAAATACCATTTTTTATCGATCAGAAATGGTTTTGGATAAGTGTTCATAGTATATTAGCACTATAAACCCATAAAAAACACTATACAGGCAAATAGATTAATGAAGAAAAACACGGGTTGTTCAACAAACACAATATAGCTTAAGGGTTGTGAAGTTTGTCAAGTATAACCAGAGATACAACAAGCACATAACTATGCTTTCTAGATCAATTAATAATTTTGTCTCGTTTATTATTTTGAGGCTCATAGTGTCTGTCAAAATTAATAAACAAAAATATCCGTTTTTTTTTCTAAAATTGGGTCATTTCCTAAAATATCCAAAAATTATTTCAAAATAATTCATTTGCAAAAAAACTAAAGTCCCAATTTTAATCCGATTAAAAATTTGTGGGATTTTGTGGAAGATAAGAGAACGCCGTTTTACTTTAACATCTGACTTATTTGCGGCTATAAGTGAAGAATAGGTCAAAAATTCCGCTTAATACAATTATCCGATTTTTTGATTTGATGCCATCTCGTTGCCGGGCTGTAATTGCATCTAAAGGCTATCCAACTAAATATTAGCTCGTTCTACATTATGTTTTTTAAGTAAAATTTTATGCACTGGTATTATTTTTTTTGTGCCCTAAAATAGGGTCAATTTATAAAATGTTTAAAAAGTATTTTAAAATAAATCATTTGCAAAAAATAGGCAACATTAACAGATTTTGCGCAATAAAATACTGCATAACAGAAAAAACAGTAAAATTTAATCTTACTTATCGTTTATTTCATTTAGGTTAAACCCTTTTTTTCATAGTGGTCTAATTTTTTTCCCGCTATTGTATATCTAAATACCGTAAACATGTAATTAATTTTGCATGAGAGCATTGAAGAGTCCTCGGCGTGATTTAAAGTTTATTTAACAAAAATATTTTTGAAATGACTTAGATTTTATGCGAAATACCATTTTTATTTTCCCTTTAGATCGAGCAAATAGGCATTTTTTATTTTCCTATTTTTTTTTAAATTTATAAGCTGCATTTTTTTACCTGATATTTTTTTTAATTTTGCACTCCATTCCAAAGAAAACAGTTTATCAGCTAACGTAAGAAATCATAACATGCTAATTCTGTGCCGTCTTTTCACCCCTTTCTCACCTTACTTTCATTTTTGTTGTGCAAACAACACAAACAAACTGATTTTTAACGCATTTGAGTGAATGACTTTGTATGATTGAAATGTTTTGTTCATAATTTGAAAAGCATTTATTGACAGGTCAATTGATAAATATTTTTTTTAAATAACTGTTTAACAGTTGAAAAGTTAAGAGTCGGCATCATTTAAAATGCTGTGGGCTTTGCTACTTTGAAATATTGACGATTATTGAAATTAGTAACAATTAGCCTTGAAATATAAATAGAAAAAGGCCGAATTTCGGTCGAATTCAGGAGAGCAGCTTCACATGGTGCTACGACACGTTTGACGAAGATTTTCTTCAAATTAAATTGAGTGAAAAAGCCTCGTTTTGGTCACAACGAAGCACTTTCATGGGAAACCACACGCCTAGAATCTTCAACCCAAAAGTTGAAAATGTTGAAAAAGTGATTTCCAATTAAATGTGTTGAATTGCAGGTTTGCAAATTTTGAAAATAGTGTGGCGTGCATAATTATTCAAAAAATAATTGCAAACATTGAATATGAATAAGCTTTTAAATTTCAATTAAGCCAACCTTCAAAATGAGTGGCTGTGTGAGTCATCTCACTTTCCCATTAAATAACTGTTTCGCGCAATGCAATAATATAATATTCAAACAAACAAAAAAGTAAATAATTATGCTAAGTGTTTCCAGGACGTCCCGCAATAAAAGAATTGCTTCATGTTTGGTCAGAAAATTTTAAAGGTCTATTCCATAAATTTGTGTGATGATTATGAAGAGATTGCAAAGGTTTTATTAATTAGACGGTTAGCTGAAATGCAAAATATTGAATATAGAAGCACTCCAAGCACACAGCGCAAATTAGACGATCGGCTATGGAATAGCTTTTAATTGACTTTGCGATCTGCTATTAATTACCATTATCTAAAAAGCACAAATTATAAAAACGAAATACTGTGAGTAATGGGCATACTTCATACACCAAACTTAAAGGAACCTTGCCACAGCTAAAATTCTAAAGTCCCAGAACTTAAGATATTATTTATTTATCGTCTTAGTGATCTTTGATAGAGGTTCAACCGCTCCGTATTTTTAGTAATGACAATAAAAAAATTGTTACGCTATTAAGATTGTCGATAACTCTCTTACGCTTCATCTCCTCATGACAATAAAATTTATTATAATTATTAATTTTTTTTTGTGAATTTAACAGCTACAGACATTGTCCTTCTTTGTACTCATTGCAATAATCATCTAAAATTTTAACAAATTATCAAAACTCGTTCAAAACCGACATTTAATTTTTTTGCATAAATTAAAATGTCGCATTAACACAAAAAAGGAAGAAAAAAAATCTTTTTTTTAGACTAACATTGTCTAACCGGTTTGAAAGCAAGGTGTTTGCACTCACCTTATATAGTCAAAGTCTACGTGCGCCGGATATGTATGAATTACAGAAAAGCGAAAGAGAAGAAAATAAAGAATGAAAGAAATTTAAAAAACAAATCTTTTTAATGATTGAAAGGAGGGAATGAAAAGGAAAGCGAGGGGATTGAAGGGGGAAAAAGGTAAGAAGAAAGGATTTGGGTTTTAGATTTTTGCTACATTTTACTTTTTTCGTTGTTATGGTTTTTGTTGCGTTTTGCTTTTCATCTCATGTATGCCATTTCCTTTCTTATTCTGTTTGTTTCATTTAGGTAACACTGGCTCGGCCAACAAGCTACCGATTATACTCGGACATTAATGGTGCCGAGATTCTCGCGTTGGGAAAATAAATTGGATGAGAAAGTAAAAAATTTTTCTATTTTTCTCGCTTAAAACATAAGATAAGAATTATAGAAATTATGACATTTGTAGATGTACCTGCCTGCGTATTTTATCCCATCAGAGGTGTAGGCAAATTTGGTAATGTGGATGAGAATTTAATTATGAAAATGGATAGAGTGGACATGAGAGAAGCTCATGGAAAAACTATTGAAACTAATTTTTATGAGTTAAAGGCAATGGCGAGAAAAAAAGGATGGAGGAAAAGCGGAAATGGACGATCCAACTGACAGACACCGGGGTGGTAAAAGGTATAGATTAGTAGCTAGGCATTTGAAAGCAATACACTAAAGGCCAACGGTTTAGTGTCAAAATAATTAGTGCAATATGAGAATTCTCAGTTTTGTTCACTTTTGAAAGTATTTCAATTTGCCGTAAAAATAAAATTACTTTTCACGATAAAATTTAAAATTGACGAAACATTAAAAAGAATTCAACAATTTGCCGAATTTTTTAAACAAAGTTGAGAGTTAGTCACGCTGTAGATTCTAGGTTTATTTTTGATCTAGTGATTTGTGAAGAAGCCGGAGAAACTGTTTTGATCTTTACCTTATAACCGAAACAATATAAAAAAAACGATAAAAAAAACATATTTACTTTAAATAACCACAAAAACCGTATATTTGTGTCTGCTTAAAAAACAAAAAGATACCTTATGGAATTAGAACCCGCGCTTTATAAATGTTTAAACAAACGAGTTACTACTTGGTCAAAAGCGCCTAAACGAGAGGTCAATACTTTTAATCAGAAATAAACAAATATTTCACCTTAAAGCATAAGCGGTTCGAACAATATTTATGAAGAAACAAAATTGGTGGGGGAACACTCAAAACCATAAGAAAATAAATACATTAATTATAAATATCAAATCGCATTAATAAATGAGTTGGACACAAATATTGAAAAACATTGTCAACAGTCGTGATAGTTAAGGTTTGTTTATTATAAGGCAATTTTTCCCAAAAAAGGCTGAAAAGGTGAATGAAAACGCAGTGCAAGGCGTTATGAAACGTGAAAACAGTGTTTGAATTTTGGAATGTTAGACATACATAGCCAAAATTTATTTTTGCAACTATTTTTTAGCGAAAAATCTTGAATGAGTTGGACACAAATATTGAAAAACAAAAATGAAACCTATTTCTAAATTAAAAAAAAATAAAACTATGTTTAAGGTCTAAAATTCACACAACACCGACCAAACACGCATATTTTGAAGCAAAAATTTCTGTTCTGGCATTATGACAAATTTATTGTTTAAAAATTTTCTTTAATTTTCAAGCGTCTTGGTAGGTGAAAATTAAATTTAAATCAGTTGCCAAGGAGCGTTTATTAAAATTAACCCATTAATTTTTTTCGTATTTCTCGTCGAGAAATAAATAATTGGGGATACACATAACACACGCTTACACTAACATCAATCCATTTATTTTAATGATGAGCAATAACATGTCTTCGTTACAGTGTATTAAATATTTTAGACTCGAAGGCTAATAATACAAATAATATGGTACGACATTTTCCAAAGTAGTTTTCTTGTCTTTTTAGCGAAATATTACCATTTGTCATCCTAAAAATTAAATAATCTTTAATAGCATAAATTTATATATATATATATAATATGTTTTTAATTGATACACCAAGCATAATATCAAGCTGTCACATAATTTTCTGACAATTTTGTTCAAGATCTTCCTATAACTTAGTGGAATGTTGTAGAGACATACTGTTAAAGAGTATAAAAGTGGCACTTAACAACGCATTAAACAATATTTTCAACATTAAAAATTGTTAATGTTATCACATTTTTTTTAGCCGTGATATTTACACACTGTTGCTTCATGAGTACCGCTTGAATGTGAGAACATAAGTACCGCTCGCCGTCAGCAACATATGCAGTTCGATGGGCGAGGACCGTCTCTTATCATACCGCCGTGGATTGGTTTTGTAAGTTTAAAAATGGTGACTTCGGCATCGACGAACACGAGCAGTGGTCGCTCGGCGGAATTTAATGAATCCCGTCTGCGAGAGCTCGTGGAAGAGGATCCGAGACGAAGCCTACAGTAGTTTATATTGCACAAATTATCGCCATTTCAAGCTACGGAGCGTGACAACATATGTATGCAGCTTCTGATTTTAAAAGCTCACGTTTACAAAAAGATGATGATTTTGGTTTGGTGGAATACGATAGGCGTTGTTTATTGGGGAGCTTTTGCGGACTGGTTGGACACTCACTGCTGATTAATTTTGTACCCAATTGAATTAGGTTGCAGAGATAATACGCGGAAAGCAAAACAAAGTTTTCTCTCTTCACGACAACGCCCGGCTACTCGTCGCTTAGTAGATCTGCCAGAAAATTCGGGAGCTGGGCTGGACGATTTTGCCCTATCCACCGTACTCCACAAACCTCTCTCCAACGGATTACCATATATTTCGGGCTCTGAGAGACCACCTGAAGGACAGGCATTTTGACGACAAAACACATTTAAAAATTATACTCGCCGACTTTTTCGCGTCTTGCTTGCCGGAATTCCATTTCCAAGAAATATACAAATTACCAAATAAATGGCAGTCGGTCGTAGATATTAATTGCTCATATTTGATTAAATGTTATAGTTTCTTCTATCCGAAAAATAAAATTATACATTAAGAAAAAAATTGTCAGAAAATTATTGGACAACTTAATATTTGTGTCTTTCAATCATTTTCTCATGGAATTGAGTTCGGTTGTGTAAGTTTGAGTTCAATTTGGTGTCGACAAGAGTTAGTAGGTTAGAGGTACATCAATTGCGCAATAAAAGAAGTTACATTTTTTTTTTAAGGCAGAAAATATTTTGCCAAAAAATTGAACTTCATTATCCTGTGGCTAAATGCTTTTGCGGATCGTTTTTATTTCTCTTGCTCAGATTTGGGTGTGAGATTGGTTTTTGTTTTTCTTACCGTGATTTTTTATAATGGTTCTCGTTCCTGTTAGTTTTTTGTTACTAATATGGATATATTATAGCTAAAAGAATGCTGTTTTTTTATAGTCACAACATAGACGATAACATAGTAAAACACAAAAACCAATTTCACCATATTATTCTCGTTTCCAAAAATCCTTCATGAGCTCTGTAAGTAAAATAAATGATGAAAAATAATTTTTTGTTTTCGGCTTTGCGCTTATTATTTTAATAACTTGACAACACCGCAGAAAAAATAATCTTTTAGAAAAGTAATAAAACGTAGCTCACAGTCAGTAATATTTAGTAATGAATTAAGAAAAAAGCGCTTTGTTGTTGTTGGCAAATTTTCTTTTTCTTTTTTCTAACGGTTGTTGTCAATTCCTTTTGTCATCCTTGTTGTTATTTTTTTTGCTTGTTTATGCCGCATGCTTTTTTCTTCTATTATAACAAGTTTCAATAGTATTTTGTTGTTTCTTTTTCTATATTCATTTACTCTGATTGTCTTTTTCTTTTATTACCGCTGTGTTTTTTTGATTGTATTTTCTCTATGAGTTACAATGCACTGTTTATACCGTTATACATTTTTTTTCTATAGTTGTAACTGAATATTGTTGGATTTTATTTCTCTACCCCTTTTTGTTGTTTTGTTTATTGTTTTACCCTTTTTGCAGTTTTATCCAGTTTTCATCATTTTAAATATTATATAACGTAGCAATTAAAATTGCTCACCTGCTCCCGAAAATACTGCATCGAGTATATACTTTTATATTAGATTTTATTTAGAATGGCTTAGTATCTGCTATACATAGTTTTTGTGCTGCAATACGGGAAAAAAAGTGCGCCGTATAATCTTTCCAATTAAATCATTTTCATTAATTTACTAGTATTTCAGTTTTGGTTTTAGCTTATCTCATGAAACCGACTTTCCTTTTTCTCAGCGCCAAATCTCAAAATAAGTCAATTTCAAACCCAAAATTAAATGATAAAGCTAATACATAAAAAGTGTTTTTTTTGTGAGTGCGCATTATCAGTGTTAGCATACGAATTAAGAAAGAATTAAGTGCCATAAGTAAAAGTCTTTTGACAAAAAATTTGTTCTGTTGTTTTACCGCAGAGAATTGAAGCCAAAATTAAAGAGTCACGGAATTGGAAAACAAATAGAAAATTGTTGTAGCGCAAAAATTGGTAATGGTATAGGTTTTGTTGTGGAAACCCGCATATTCTTTCTTAATTGTATTAGTATCATAATGTATTTTACACTGAAATTTGCATGTTATTTTATTTCTGTTTCTTAAAAATGCCATTTTCCTGTTAGCAGGTTGTGAAAGTTTTTTGATACTAGACTGCTTAAAGGTTTAGTTGTTATTACTGTTCTTGTTGCGAGGAACCTATTAATTATTTTAATAACAAGACAATTAAAATCCGAGGAGAAAAAAATGGTAAAGACCTTAAAATAACAAATGTGATATAAAATTATAAAAAAATGTTTACTAAATATGACAAAACTGTTGGCAGTCACCAAGGCAAAGCTCAAATTGCGACGCTTAAGTTGCTTAGCTGCATAGATAATTAAAAAACGTAATATTTTTTGAGTAAATTTAACCAACTCAAATATGAGTTTTTATAAAGCCTTTACTCAACTTTTTTATTTCTGTAGTATACATTAATGCGGTGATTTATTGGATTGTTTTTTTTTCGAGATCGTTTCTCTTTTTCGTCAATTGTCTTGCGTAGACTTTCCGAAGTCTTGCTTTTGCAACTTTCGACGCTGCTTTCCCCGCCAAACGAATGATCGGGGATTAAAGAGAGGAGCGGAAGTGAAACCGTACTGATTTCGGCTCGTGAATGTCGATGATGGCTTTGTATCATGCAGTGAGAGGCGCGTTTTGGAGAATACGAAGAAAGAATATTTCCAGCGCCCAGTAAACTTCCACCATTGCTTCCCAGAGACGAGCGCACCAATAGGCTGCTTGACTCGAAGACAGCATGCTATAAAAATTATTTTTATGAGTTTATCAATTTTCGCTTTTTGTTTAAAAAAATTGCGAATGGTTGAAAATATCTCTATATAAGGCAAGCCCATACAAATACAAAAACATCAATTTGTAACATAAACCAATTCAAAAACTCATTCATTTTGCGTTCCAAATATATTGGAACTCGCAAATTTATTCTTGTTTAAAATAACTTAGCAGAATATCAGTTGTCGCACAAAAGACTAAATAATACGCGTACAAAAAAAAAATTCAAACACATATGTTGAGCATGAAAATTGAAAGTGAAGTTTGACAAAACCAAAATCGCTTTTTTATAACTCATTTCTCTAGGACAAAAAGAAAGGCAAAAAAAAAAACGCTGAACAAAAAGGCGGAACACTAAAATTTAAATAGTAACTGTTCAACTTTTTAAAATTATAATTACGGTATATTTCGTGTAAACATTTCTTAACGCTTTTTTCCGCTATACTTTGTGGCATTAAATGTAGCATTAATGTAAAACTACGATACAAATTTAAAACATATAGATTGGCTTTAACTGTGAAATGATTTGATGATTTATACTGTAATCACAACGCCACAAAAAATAATGGAAAAAATTTCATTTAAATTTAACAGAAAAAATTGATGATTGATTACATAATATTTAGCCTTTTTATCCGGCGCCTTTTCATCCGCGTACCCCCCCCCCCCCCCTCCCCTCCCCCCTTTCCCCCATTACATAATCCAGAAAATGAAAAGTCTTTCCAATAAATGAATTTATACAGGATTAACGGAAGACGACATTGTTATGTTATGCCGATGGCAAGAGTTAGTGCGGGACATCCGATTGGTGCTACTGCGACTCCGGCTACCCTCATTATAGAACGTCACTTCCATGCGCGAGTTCAACCGAAAATTGCGATGGCGCTTGCAAAACCGGCCAAACGTGCACCAATTCAACGTCAAACAGATGATGCGGAGAAGACCTTTTCGGAAATTGTCTGACACAAGCGGGTAGAGAATGGGGTTTAAGCAGGAGTTTGTGTAAGCCAATACCTAAATTAAACTGCAAATTTTACCTCTAAGACAATCATAAATTATAGTGCAAAAGTGTTACTTGACTTGAAATTTGAAAGATTATAATGGGTTTGCCGCCTTTGAGAATTAGCGTGTCCGGGTAAATTAGTCCTATAATGACATTTTTTCATTGTTTTTCAATAAAATAAAATTAGGTTACCGGATACAAAAAAACAAATGTTTAAGGGGAACCAGCACAGCGCCCATATAACCACAACGCACATAACTAGCCGGGTCACTTTTCGTTTGGCGCGAATAGTTTCGGGACGACACCTTAACGAAGACGACGACACTTTGATTACCTGAAACGACAAATTGAGCTATTAGTTTTAACTCGATTTTAAGCGCCTACAAGCCAAACATTTCAGATTTGATTATGATTAGTTAACGATTGTGTAAAAAAAACCTAACTTACAAATAGTATTGTAAAGAAAAAACAAAAAATGAACAATAATCAGCCAGTTCTTAGAAGTTATAATGGTTTGTTTCGTGATTTCACTTATTGCATTGTTATTTGCTTCTCTCCTATAAAACAAAGAGACAAATCTGGTCGGACAAATTTACACCAAACCAAAATGCCACATTCTGTTTTTTAACTTTATTTAAAAAGATTATTTCATTTATTAAAAAAAATGCCAAGCAAATTATAACTTTGTAAAAAAAGCAAAAATGATTAAAAAATGTTTCAAACAAAACGTCATAATATAACACAGTAATTGAAATTTAAATGTTCATAATTTTTTAAGAACAAAAACCTGTGAGGCCAAATGTCAAAAACAGAGCATTAAGCAAACAAACAATTTAAAAACTATTTAAACATTTATTAATTTTAATAGCGATTTCCTGCTAATTTCCAACTGTTCAGTCGCTGACACAGTTTGTAAATGCAATCCTTTAGTTAAACAAATTAAATAGACTGGAAGAAAACAAAAAGCGAACATTTAATAAGCAATTAAATCCAAAAAGAACTTTATGTAAAAATCAGCGCAAAAAACACAAATAAATGTTTTATTTCTTACAAAAAAATTTAAAATTATTGTCAAGTGAGCCTATTAAAGTACGGACGAAGCTGCAACTAAGAAGCCGCTTGGACTCATTTCGGTCTCAAATTAAAGCAATGTTTTAAACTCAAGGTACTACCTTAGTCTTATGCGTTTCGGGCGGGTAAACTAAAGTAACCCTTAATCATTAAGGTAACTGTTGCACTTGTTTTTATAGCTGCTTCATTTGCCGGTACCTCGGCCGTTACCAATTTTAAACGAGCAACACAAACCAAGCTTTTTTAAGCCGAGTTACAGCCATTTTAATATTTTGCATTTCCTTTTTGTGATGGATTTCATACCTAGAGTTCCTGCTATACTTTCCTACTATACCTTATTAGCTATCTAGATAATATATTGGTCTTTATTTTGTAAATACTTAAATACATTCAACTCAAGCATTTTGCACCTCATAGCTTTTACCAACATTATTCTTGAAGGAGTCGCCGCTTCCCGTCATCGAGCCGTCGTTGGCCGTTCCGCCGTTGGGCTTTGGCGCGGACCAAAGTCGTTTCAACATAAAATAATACAAAATACACGTAATGCCTAGTGGAATCACATATCCAAATATGTTAAACGAGAAAAAATAGAGTCGAGCCTAAAACAAATTGCATTTAGAATTTCCTAAATTTGGTGCGAATTATAGGTTTGGCTCACCAAAAATGGGTTTTACTCCAATTTTTGAGCTTGGAAATTGGCGATAAATCTATAGAAAGTATGTTTTATTTGCTAATTAAATTACTGTATTACCCATACTGTTAATCCTACCAGTTATAGCTTCTCATTGACCCTGCCAAGCTTAGTATAGGCTATGTAGTGAAATAAGCTTTTTGCCCCGAAGAATTTTTCCCCAGCCGAGGTTTTGACCTTTTTTCGACCGTCCAAAGTTTTTCCGAAATATGCTTTTGCCTTATGGATTACAATTTTCAAAAGTATCATTTGATTCTGTAATTTAAGTACTGTAAGAAAAATGGAAAAACTTCATGATGTTCATACACCCTCAACTTGACTATAAAACAAAAGAACGGCGGACAAAAAGTAGCAAAAAAACGCCAATTTTTCAAATGAGAATAAGTATAAACGAATAATTTTTTTTCCACAATTTTCTGGCATGTATACAGTAAACAACACAAAATCTACCGTATTATGTTTACAAATTAAATACTATAAAAAAATTTATTGAGTTTTACATTTTTTATTTTTTGAAATTTGCGCCTTTTTGTCTATTTGTCTACAGCCATAAGAAGCGGGACAAAACGACGTTTTATTGTAAAACCACTATTAATATATCTACATAATTTTTATGAGCTTTTTCATCCACTTCTCTTTGTTCACCCAATCTTTGATACAGGCTTAGTTTATAGCTTCGTCCAAGACACAGGCTTAGGCTTGTCCTTCGACTTAAGTTATATCGACGCTATTTCCAGATATATTATTGTCTCAATGCGATTGTTTGATGTTTTGCGCAGGCAAATAATGTATGAATTATATACAAGGAAGCACACTATAACTTACAAGTGCTTCGATGTGGATCGAAATTTTTTCAGCTGATTTTGATAAGCAAATTTGCATAAATATGTAATTATTTTTGATGGCAATGTCAACGAAACCACCAATTAGTTAAATCTTTTTGACTTGCTCTTAAGTTTGTTTTTTAAGTATTACTAACCTTAAAAGTTATTTTTTAACTGTCTAGCTTACAAATAGCTTTAATTGTACTTTCAAAACCAAAATTGTCCAAAAATGCCCAACCTCTGTCACTGTTGCTTCGCCCTTTGCAATGTAGACAATCGAGCACGCCGAACGACTTTCAATCACAAACGTGTAATTGTAAACGCCGTGGATTCTCCCTACCTGAAATGCGTTTTTCCAAAATTAAGCTTGATTGAAGGCAACCAATAGAAATCAACCTGTATTTGACTGAGCATTATTATTCCATAGGTTATGCAAAGCGCAACGAATGTGTTTGTCGAACTCCTAAGCGTCATGCTCTCCACCGGATAGCATACATTAAATTGAATGTACATTATTAAAGTTTTGGTTTGCTTTTCTGACTTTTGCGTATTTGTATGCCCTTTTATAGGTTCACCGTAGTGCTTTTGTTTGAGTTTAATCACTTATAATAGAAGCCCTCTTGGAAAGAATGAAAACAAACATCAAAATCAGTGTTGGAGTCAGTTAGAGAAAAACGAACGTTTGTTTATGTAACATAAGCGGAAACAATCCGTTTATTAAAAAAATTTTCTAAATACTGTCAATGGGCCAGCTTACGGTTAGACCAAATTTTGTGACATTTGATTCTTTCTGTCGTATTTTATTCATTCACGGTCCTTCAGCTCTTACTAGACCTTTCAAATCCAAGCACTGACCGAAACAACCAAAAATTTAGCTTAGGTTTTTAGTTATCGTTATTATCAAAATTGTAACTGCCAAAAGTACGGCTTATTTTGCCCCATCCCATAATTAGCTCTTTAATTTTTTTGCATTAGACCCAAATGACTAGGAAATTCAACTCCAACGACTTATGGCTAGAAAAAATATCGTGCTATGTTTTCTCTGTTGCACTTTCAAACCCATATGAACTTCCGCTGCTTTTTCATATATATATTTTCCTTATGTATCCCAAGACGTACCTAAAATTGGATTTAAAAAATTGTGTTCTTACAATGAAACAACCGTAAAATTCTAGGATTGCTTAGTCTAGCCTTAGTTCCTCAAAGCTAAAAATGTGATACACTTTTTACTTTTTGTAAAATTACGGTATGTTCTTTGAATAGAAAGATGGTTTAGAGAAAAGTCAATAAAGTTAAAAAAAATCAATGAGTAAATTACGGGATTAAAAAGTGAACCAAACATATTAAGGTATTAAAGTGCAAAAATTAAAAAAATGTTAATTTGAAAAATTTAATTGATTTATATTTGAACAATTGATCTTTATTATTTTGACAAGAAAAACTGCATAAGACTTAAAACAAAAAAATAATCTATTCTAAGAAGTCTACTCCTTTTGATTTTTTATGTTCATCTTTTTGTTATTTTCCCGCAGTAGTCAAATTTTTATTTAAGAATGTTGGCCCTTTCTCGTAATTTGCACTAAATGTTGCTTTCTTTAATCTCAAGGCCAAGACGTTAAGCTTATCAACATTCATCCCAGCTATTCCTTCCTTAATGTTGGTCTTGATTGTTGTACTGTCCGCTCTATTATTTGATCTAATTCATACTCTCCTTAAAGTTTTTTGCACTACCCAAAAAGCGTAAATGCGGCAGCAATTTAAACTACTCTCCGTCTTGCGGCTCTAGGACAAATGAACGCGGACAAAAAAATGCACGGATTATCATATTACATTATACAATTATGCAAAATCCATTCCCTTATACTCACTTTTATTTTTGGATTTTGAGTTTTTTTATACGGTGCTTTAATGTCATGTCCGTATGCCTTTGTGTCTGCATCTTGTTGTCCGCGTACCTTATCTCACAACACCTTAGTCATTCTATTTCTATGAAAAAATCATATTTATTTTCAATTTAGAAACATGAAAGAACGAACTGCTAAAAATCGGTCGGCGGCCATCAACGTTAAGGTCCACACCGAAAAATAAGCCGACACATGCTGCATAAAATCAAAATTATCAATTAGTTAGCCAATTGAATGCAACCAATTTACCTGCAAATAATTGATCATATTGCAAGTCCAGGTCGGGAAAACCCAGACTGGGAACGCGTAGTCAATGGCAGTGAACGGCACACACAACGTCAGGAACATCAGGTCCGAGCAAGTCAAGCCTAGAATTGCAATCGCATAAAAGAGTTCTGGTTTAGAATTTGAGTTCACTTTGCCTACCAATTATTAATGTGTTAGTGCTGTTGCGCATCTGACGGTTTAATGCGACAACAATGACGAGAAGATTGCCGACCAACCCAATGACAGTTATCACTGTGAATATCGACGGGATAATGATGCCAACTTTGCGCTCGAAATTCCGCGTCTCATTGTAGAATTGCAGGATCTGGAGGCGAATGTTGGGACTTAGGTTGTTTAAGGCGGCTAATAAAGGTGAAGAGGTGGAATCTGTTTCATTGTTACTTAACTCATTTCCTGACATGATTTACGAAGTTTCTGGTAAGCAGAAGCCAAATGTATTAAACTGAACTCTTATAGCTAGTGACACAAAGTGGCTATGAATTGTCTAGAATTCCATATTAGATCCAAACATTCATATTTTAAATAAAACATTTAAAATAATGATTGACGAAGCCGCCGGTCGAATGCGGGAATGAAAATAATATGTCGTCATCAGTACGCTAAATACACAAAATGTAATTAATGGGATAGACTTTAGGCATGGAGGCATGGAGTGTGCGGCAAAAGTACGGCAAAAGCACGGGCAAAAGATGTAAAAAAAGATGTTTGAACAAAAAATCGCAAACAAAGACACACATGGACGAAAATAATTATGGACAAAAAAACATACGGACAAAATGACGGACGCACGGGCAAAAATACGCATGGACAAAGAGACGCACGTACAAAAAGGCGCAAATTTCAAAAATAAAATTGAGTTTAACGAAGTAAATTTTTTAAATAATATTTTAACATTATATGGTACATTTTGATGTATACTGTATTTATGTTCAAAAATGGTTCAAAAAATTTATTGCGTTATACTAATTTTAATTTGTCAAAGAAAATACGTCTTTTTGTCCAACATTTAATTTTGACCTTGTGCTCCGGCTTAGAACAGCTCAACGCAAAGACTTTTTGACCCCAAGGAATCAAAGTTAAAATTCTTGCCATTTTACTAAATAAATCAATTTATTACTTAAAAGTGAGTTAGAGCTTAATAAATACCATAAATCAAAAAATTAGAGGGGATTATTGATCTAAAAAACCTAGTGCACAGTCAATTTTGAGATATTTTAACAAAACACAAAAAGATTGGCTTTGTATAAAAATTAAATAAGACCTTTTAAATAAGCCATAATACTAATTAGCTTTGTTCGAGCAGCAGTGCTAATTAGTACATTGAAAATTCTCCCATAACAATCACATACTAAAAATTCAAAAAATTTTTTTTACTTTTTTTAAGTGTGAGAAAATTGTGAGATTGCTGTGAGATTTTCGGAATGAATTTTGGCGGTAATTAACTTAATTTAAACATTTTTCAACTCCTGGAGAATTTTTCGGGAATCGAAAAACAAAAAGTTGGCCATTTCTTCAACTAAAAAATTTGAATTTAGCAACTAAATGTTCTACCTGAAAAAACAATCAAAAAAAATTACAACAACTGCTCAAAAATTTCTTTCTTATTTTTAAGGTTTAACATCATCATTTTTAAAAAAAACCAAAGGTGGCAACCAAATGTACGCTCTATAAAATATGACCTCATAAATGAAGTTAAATTCCCAATCGCTTTGTGTCACCAAATTAATACCTAGAAAACACCCAAATTTTCCTTTCTCAATGCCTTTTTATCAGCCCACAGATTCCTATTGCCATTCCACTCGACCAAAACAATTAAACATTTTCCCCCCAAAAATTAAGATGAAACAAACGTTTTGTTTGTTTCAACTTAATTTTTGGTCCTAAGGAGGTGTAATAACCAAAAAAAATTATTTTTAGATCAGTCAATAATCGGAAAAACTTTTCCTTTATTTGGGCATATTTTTATTGAAAGTGAAACCAAATAAAAAAAAGAATTGCTGAAGGCGCACAATCTCTTGAAAGGCAAAAGATTTTTCTTGACTCTCCGCAAAACCGGTCCTCCTTTCGTAAAGTCTTTTCTTTTGGGGCGCGCGCTTTTCCACCCCTTGTTCTGTCCACAACCGTCGTCATCCCCTCTACACCGTAGCCTTTAACGTAAAGGAGTGCTCCAAAAGTCAAATATAGAAAAGGTTTCAGTTAACATATTGTGAAATACTGCTTATCAATTTTCAAATTTCATTTTTTTTCTGACTTCTTATCTTTTCATATTTCTCGTCGAATTTGTGGTTAAATAAAATTGGAGTAAAACAACAACTAAGAAAAAAATTAGAGTTATAACTATCGTCACTCAGAGCCTTCCAGTTTTCTTCCCTCATTACCCTCTCCTTCTTTTTTTTGGCACATTGAAACTTGATTAATTTTAATTTCGAACGAATAAATGCGTCTGCTTTTGGCTTATTGAGTGTACATATATATTTCTTTAATTTATTTGGCACGCAGTTGACTCTTCTCAAAATTCCTTCCAAAAAAATTTTTTTTGCGTTTTTTAATTAAAAAAGTTTGCATAGGACAAAAAATACAATTTTTTCATTTAACTGCTTCACTGAAGTAATTCTAAACATTTTTTTGCCCTAATCCAACTTAGTTCTGAATCCTGCTCACGTCTTAAATTATGTTAGGCCAAATGACCACTACTGTACCAATTTTTGAATTGCTTCATTGGCTTCTTTTGCGACACGATTTACCTAATTTTGGTTTCTCGCAATGTACTATTTTAGTTGTAAGCATTTATCGTTTTTGTAGTCCCAGACTTTGTGTCAGAATGTTATTTGGTAAATTGACTAGGACAAAACGAAGAAGACAAAAAAACAGACAAAATGACGCAAAATTAAAAAATAAAAATTAGAAATATTTTTTTGGATACAAATACAGTAAACAACACAAAATGTACGGTATTATTTTTAAAAAATATGATACCTGTCGCGTCCCCACGAAAAACGACGAGGCGTTCGTAGAACCCTCCCTGCCACGGGGCGAGTTGGGTAATGAACTTCCATTGGATCTCTTGATGTGATAAATATAATTACAGCAAATTCTCACTGACAATTGTTTTAAGCTCGTTCTCAATTTTCTCTTTCAAAATTTTAGCAGTCAAGACAAATTAAGTTCCATTGTCGCATATGATCGACTTTAGAAATCCTCTTCGAGAAATAAAACGCTTTAAAGCATTTAGGCGCCATTTTGAATTTTAATAGAAATGTTTTTTTGGAAAATAAATGAACTGCATTTATTATTATTTTGAGAAATGTTTGGCGAAATGTTTTGCGACAATACCTTTTATTAAAAAAATTTCATTTTTCAATTTTACGTCTGTTTGTCTACACACCTTAACATGTCATAAGACCTATATAATAATGGAAGATGAAAGCTAATAGTTATCTGAATAAATAAATTAAGATTTCTACTTAAACTTTGACAGATGTCAACAGTTATGCATAGAAGGCTATAGGACAATCCTTAAAAAACTGTTCTATGCATAACTGCTAAAAAACTTATATCGCTGTTAAAGCCCGAATTAAGAAATTGCTCGAGCTCATTTCGTTTGTTTCTCTTGGCGTAAAGCTCAGAAGCTCGAACACAATTTTAATTCGAAAAAAAAAATTGCCTAGAAGAAGACGTAAAGCAAAGAAGAAGAATTAGCGGAAATAAAAAAACGGAAAACACAAAAGCGTCGTCATTCGGCAGTGTCAAGATGCCAGCTATCAGCTATACCCTGGCCAAATTTATTGGAACTGAACAGAATTAAAAATTTTACCCCTTTTTTTTCCTGATGTTGCCACCTCAAAAAAAAAGTTGTGCATATCACAGCCATAACCCACAAAATGTTGCGTTACCAAAAAAAATCCGTTGTTTCCATTTTTTTTTATGCAATAGCTTCTCTGTCTTTCCCTGCCAGTTGCGCTTCCTCATCTCGCCAAATATCGAGTAGGTAACAAGAATAATTATTTTAAAAAGTGTAAAAGTAACTTTTCATATTGAGCTTTCCCTTCGGAGCCTTACCCAGCAAAACAGAAATCCAATTTATCCCCCATCTAATAAAAATAAGAAAATATAGAGGTATCGCTAAATTCAATTACTCGAAAGAAAATACGTTCTTCATTTTTTTTGTCAAAAAAGAAGTGGGCGATGGGGTTAGAGGAGGGGGGGGAGGGCAAAGCAAACGGAAAATAGATATAAAATAATATAATATCAAAGCAGGGTTTTCTCTTGCGCGGCTTTTTTTGGGGTTAATTTGAGCTAGTCTATTTCTGTAACCGGAAAACTGGAATGGACTGGATGTGACAGTGGAAAAAAGGGAAAACCTAAGAAATAATGTGCTAGTTAGTATAATTTAATTTTAAAACAACAAACCCAGTAATCTTGTGTTGCTCTCAAATTTTCATTACTCTTTCGAGTAAAATAAGAACAAAATAAAACTTAAACGACAACACCTTTTTAAATCATAAAAGCAGTACCACATCAATCTGCCCATCTAGAGTTTTTCTTTGCACATTATTAAACACTTTCCAATAAAAATATTGCATTTTAACAAAATTATATTAATTTTGAATGCCGTCAATCGCCACACAAGTCAGCGCTGCAATCATTACCATGTACGGTATGTAATAGAAAAACAACACAGAATAGCTGTGGTAAACCCACGGATAAATTAACTGTGTCAATACTACTTCGCTTTACAAGGAATGTTTTACACAGTTAGCCATTTGCTACAAACTAACTGTTACCACTCGAAGTTTATTTTATTTGTAAAACTTGGTCAACGTTGATTCCTAGCGGATAACCACAGATAGAACCCGCACCCTACAATTTAACGAAAACCAAAGCTTTACCACTTAGGCATAATATCAGCACGTTATCCAGCTTTCAAAATGATTGTATAAGGGCTTTTACATAGCTTTTTTGTCTTTTTTTTTACAGTCTATGTGCAAGCGTTTATTACTTCTTTAAAACTCCTCAACTTTTGTTTTTGATTAATTATTAAAGAGTGAAGCTTACACATTGTCTTTTGTAATTTCAAATTTGACCTGTCTTCATACTCCTAGACTACGCAAACGCATTAAACAGCCACATTGTTTTTAATTTTCAATAATCTTGCTAAGAATTTGTGGTTTTGTGGCAAAATGTCTAAAGTTTAGGATAACGTGGCATTGCTGCTTTTTTGAGTTTTGAACAGAATTTGCTTTTTACTTTATTATCTAAATTTTATTGTAGTTGTTTGGTTTGGGCTTTTAATAAAGTGAACCGCTTGTTATTCGCTGCTATCCATAATACAGTACTTTTCTGTTAATATATATTTCATCTATTTTGACCCCGATTGTCATCATTTCCATAACAGAATAATCGAGTTGAGCGGCGAGTTTTAGTGCTATTATCTAAAAAGCAAATGCATTGTTGTCATTTCATCTTATGCATAGTAATTGTTAGTTTGATCGCGCGATAGAAATAGTGGGAATTGGTAAAATTCTATTTGATATCCCATAATGGAGTTGGAATAACCAAACAAATGAAATAAACCCTTTCTCAATGCTTTTTATTTCCCTAGGTAATTTGTGGTCATTATTTATTATTGATGCAAAATAAAAACTTATTTTTTTGTTGTTTTGCTTTAGCGAGGCCAAAAAATAGAAAAAGGGTGTTGATGAGGAAAAAGGAGTCCTGAGTTGCAAGGCCGTCGAAACACCTTTGAAATAAAATTATTTTAATTATTTCAATTTTATTTTTGAGGAAAATATGAAAACAAAAAGTGGTTGATTAAGAAAGGCGCAAGTTTTCTCCTAAACAGTAGTCAGTTGGCGGTGGAATGACATTGATGCAGTAGGGTTTTAGTTTTTTAGTTAGACAGACAGTTGAGGACAACAATTACCAAGGATGAAAAGGAGGAGAATTACTGGGTTTGTTTGGCGTTTGATTTTGGTAGGTGATTTTTGTGATTAAATTTTGAGCGCAAAATTTTCGTTTCTTCCCTCGAACATCTTAGTTTGACAGTAATGAAGTTTTTGCAATGACATGGAGAGGTGATATATAAGAGAGCAAGAGTGAGACAGGAGATTCACACGCCGCACAACAGATACAACTGCATTTGGTTGGAATTTCAGTGTTAGTGCAAGTTTGTATTATTATTGCGTTTTGATCCTCCCGAAAATACTTTTAGTTTACTCTTAACCAACCAAAAAAATAATAATTTTTTACCTTGTACAATCTTTGAGGTGTAAATAAAGAATTCCTTTATTATTAGTTTTTGTTTCTCCTTTATTTTCCATCCTTAAGAAATAAGACGACCCGACGACCAACAAGAGCAAAGAAACTTTGTTGCAGTTTTAAAAGTGGGAAATTGAGGGAAGAAAGAGCAAAAAGGAAGAAAGAAGAGAGGAGGCAGGAAAGTGGAGGAAAATGTTTTTTTGCGGGTGGAATAAAAATTCACACTTAGAAATAAGATTCAAGAAAATCGGCTATCAACAATTACCAACCAACTAATTCATTCCCAGTTCTTTCGATTGGGTAGGGCGAGAGAAGGTCAATTTAAACAAGGTGATGAAAGGAAAGAATTCAAATGCTTAACAGATAATTTCTCTCCACATTCAGCCTCGCGTTGACAAATATTCTTTCAATTTTTTTTTAAACTGCCCTCATCACTTTTCCCATTTCCTCCCCCCAAAAAGTCGTAAATTAACAATAGACAAGGGCGAAGGCTTTAAGAAAATCAAATCCAAAAAAATTTAGTCATTATTGATACCAAAATTAATTCAACTATTAAAAAAGTTTGAATAGAAAATTTATGAGGGATTAAAAAACAATGTAGAACACTATTGTTCTCAATCTTAAAACATTTTAAAATTGTCAAACGGTAAGGAATTTTCTAATTCCTTGAACGAACAAATGATATGTACGCTTAGCCTTTGGCTTAGACTTACAAATACTCTTTGGATTAGACCATAAATTGCTGGTTGATTTAAAATCAGAATGAGTTTTTGAGTAAGGTTTCGACTTTGGCTTATCATTATTTGGGCAAGTTCTTTATGATTTAACTCAAATTTTTAAACTTATATCGTAAGTACAACTTTCTCTGAAGAGATAAAGATAAAGGTATTTGGGTCCAAACCTGTCAGCAATAAAAGAGAACAGCCGTTATAAACCAAGCTAAAAAAAGTAGATAAAATAAAACAAAATTCATTAACGGTACACGTTAAAATACACAAATATGTAGGGTTGATATGCTAATTTGTTATGTCGACCTATTTTTGAGATAATACCTTGATGAAGTTTTTCTTTTACAATATTCTGGTTCGTAAACGTATATACTGCTAATTTTGTAGTATTGTTGTCATCATGTGATTAACAGATTAAGATTTTCCTGCATGAATATTTAATCCACTTTTTATATTTTTTTGAGCTCGACATATTTGTGTATTTTAACGTGTACCGTTAGTGAATTTCGTTTTATTTTAACTACTTTTTTCAGCTTGGTTTATAACGGCTGTACTAATAGAACTAAAAAATCTTTTTCATTTTATTGCCGACGGGCTTGGACCCAAATACCTTTATCTTTATCTTTTTAGAGAAAATTGTACTCACGATTAGGCCTAGGCTTAGGCTTATGTTCAAAATTGTGCTTAGGCTTAGACTTAAGGTTAAGCTTTTTTTAAGCGGCTCAATTTTATTAAGCGGCTCAATTTCTTGTGTATAGTTATTCTGTTTTAATATTTTTTGTGCTGTGTTAAGACTGAAATTTTTTAACTGCTCGTCCTATATATTTTCCAGTGTAATATGAGGTTATCTTTCTTTTAATGTTTACTCCCACTTTAGGATCTTCATGTATAAATTATTTGAAATTGAGGCTTTTCCTAAGTCATTAATAAATTGAAAAAGTTTTAATGATTGGGTAAGCCGAAAATTGTTTGGGTTGTAAAACGTGTAAACGACAAAGGCCACAAATCAAAAATTTTTCTTCGAAAATTGTTTATAATATAATGAAGCATATAACTTTAACAGAAAAGAATACGAAAACTTTTTTTTCCAGTGCCAGCCACTGCTTTTTTTGTCGTCTTGCGGAAGATCAACCATATGGGAAAAGTTAAAGCGCAATTTTTTTTGGAGGCAAATAATTGATTTGGAGGAAGAATGAAAATTAAAAAGATTAAAATTTGCGGAATGATAAAGAAAAAAAGAAGCCAATCGAAAGAAACAAAAAATGAATTGAAAATAGAAAGAATAAATATTAAGCAAAGATAGGCTAATAAATGAAACAATAGAACATTTCTGAGTTTGCTTTCCTGACAGCCATCTGTCTCCAAAAAATAGTTGGCTTTGCACGCTGTTTGGTGTTTTAGAGGCAATATTTTTGTTGTTGTTTTTTCTGATAAATATGTTCCATTTAAACGGAAGAAATAAATTTGAATTAAAATTTAGACAAAGTATTATTAACTGATGATTTTATTTTGTTGTCGGTGGATATTCACTTTTCGTTTTAAATATCTCACCAAAATTTCTTAACTTATGAACGCCTTTTATTTGATTAATGGTTTTAATTCAAATTTTTTGTTCAAATTAAATATTTTTTTGACATTTTATTACTTTTCAAATATATTTACAATGTACGGAACGGCTTTTCATATGGAGGCTTAGTGTTTTGATGTGTTGCCCCGATTTTGATAAGATAGAGTACAAGCAAGTTATGAAGAGGGCGGGTTAATATATTCTAAGTTGGTAAAGCGCAAATTAGGAGATCAATGGTCATCATAAAGCATATATTTATTACAAGGCAGAAGAGACAAAGGGTCGACGGCAGGGACGTGATGTTGAAACACTAACTTGTGAGATCAAGAGTTGGTCAAGCGGTAGTCCTCGAGTTGATATTAATACAGTAAAAGGACCATAGTCTGTGTCACCTGACTTTTCTATTCTTTTAATTGAAATGTTTCTCTTTTTGCTTTATACTGTGTATTTCCTACTTTCAAAAAGCTGATCACAGAAGACTACACAAATGCAGATCAAGTGTTCTAGTAGCATTTACATCCTGTCGATATCATTCCAATTTTTCAATAACCTATTCAAAAAAGGAAAATATTTTTACTTTAAAAATTGAATTTTAATATAATGCATTCGTAAATTTTAAAGTTGCGTCATCACTGTTCTGTTAAGCAGTAGAATGAATGAGTCTTTTCTTTTAACAATCTTACTAATTTTGATTTTTTTTGGCAAAATAATATTTTGAACGAAACAAAAATTTGGTTATTTGAATGTCCGGTAATTAATTTGTAATTTCATTCCTTTTAAAAGATGGTAAAGGGATTGTGCGAATAAATAACTTTTGCTTTAAAATTTTTAAATTACAACATTTCCTTGTAATTTTTTGTATATTGTTAACATTGGTTTGATGATAACTAAATCGATTGCAATTGTGGCATCAGAACTTTTGACTCTTCATATCGTTCTTATAAATCACTAGATGAGGGTAAATGTGTCTAGGCTTAAAGTTGAAGACTAGTAAACCCTATCAATAATTTTTAACATAATGCCAAGAATTGCTATTTTGTGCGCCAATTCAAAATTAAAAGACGAGCAAGCAAATTAAAATGATTTTGCCCAAATTCCATACTGCATTTGTTATGCGCCAACAATTCATTTTAGTTGTTTATTCTTTTCCCGCTGTATTATTACATTTTTATAAGTAAACAAGTGTTAAATACACAAAGTTTTGTTTATTCAATTTTTTTTAATTACAAAATGCTATTTACAAACAATCCATAAAATACTCGCCACAACCTTGTCTATTATAATTTTCTTATGATCCGCACTTTTCTTATATTCATCGTTCTTTCTTCATTTTCCTCGTATCAAAAAATTAGATTATTCACCCCTTAAAATTCGTATGTTATTCATTTCCTCCTTAACAGTTATATTAAAAATCACAAAAAAAGGATGAAGGATAATAGAGAAATCAAAATAATATTTCACTTTTAACCAAATCAAACAAAAAAAAAAGCAACAGCGCATTTCGAGTAAGACAAAAAAAATGCAAGCAAAAAAAATTTTTGTTGCATTTTTAATGGAAATTTTATTTTTTTTGTTGGTCAAAAAAAACGCTTTTTTGTCAAAAAAGCGCCGAAAGTTTTTGCGCAACAAAATTTTGTGCTTTTTTTTTGTTGTGTATCAGCAAAACAGGGCTGGTTTTAAGCCAACATAAAAAAAAATTTTCCTCAATTCAATATTCCAATTTTCTTCTTTTTTTTGCGTTCACTAGACATTGTTAACAGTTCTTTTTTATGCTGTGCCCAATTTTTTTTGGGTAAATTTTTCCATTGTTCATTTTGTTTTGAATATAAGGAGAGGGGAATTGGTAGGAAAAGAAAGGAATGCCGCTTTTCCCAATTCTATCGTGTTAACACGATAGTGGAAATGATTGAAAATAATTTAAAAAAAAAATTTTTTTAAAAAAAGGAAAAAAATTGTGTTAGAAAAACGGCTTGGGAAGTGTTTTTTTGAATAAAAAAATTTAAATTAATTTTGTTTTGGAATTGCATTGACGTAGACAGCTTTTGGAATTTTGTCAAACATTTACACTAGGTTATACCAATTCTTTATTAACCGTAATTTTTGCTTACGGAAACGCACCAAAGAGAACTTTAACTTTAAAATCTTTTTGATGATTTTTTGTATGTCAAATTAAAACTATTAAAAAGAACTTAATTTTTTTCAACCTTTTTCATAATCAGTATCGTTTTTGATTGTAATCTATTCTGATTGAAAACTTTTTTTCTCAAGCAATCTTTAAAACATCTTTCCCACCTTTTTCCAAGCGTAATGTCCTTTTAAAACGTCAAATTTCTTTCTTCTTTTTGATGGCGTGTAAAGGACGCCCTATCACTGAGGGAAACCGAGACCGCTAAAATCAAACAGGGCAATCGTCTTTCAATTTTGTAATGCAAACAACTTCTTTCTTTCTATACCTTAGTTTTCTCTCTCTCTCTCTCTCTGAATTTGAACGTTCGGACTTTCTTTGAACTGGACAATAGACATAAAAAACTCAGAGAAAAAGACGCAAACGGTGATGCCCGACAAAGAAAAGCTTAACAAAATGTTTTGACTCAAACTTGCGCCACAATAGCATTGTACCGAACAATTGGCACGTGTCCTTCAATAGCTGAAGTAATTGTAAATGCCCTTACTATCGTCATTACAATATATGATTGAGTTTGTTAAGGACTGCAATCGTCTTTTCCTCATGACTACACACTTAAAAGTCCTCCCATTCCTCATCTCATTTTTTTCCTTCAAATTACTAAAGAAATCGAAATTGAATGGCACCAGAAAAAAAGCTTATAGCATGGCGTGTGAAACATTTTTTGGACATTTGTTATATGTAATAAAAACATTATTAGAACTAAAAAACGTGTGAATAACACAGTACATCACTGGCCTCGTTCCCTGCAATGTTAACCTTATGATATAATGTCTTACATCCTACAAACCTCTAGCTTACAACCCCACAAGCAAAGGTCTTTCTGACGAAAGCTGAAATATTTGGGAAGAATTTCTTAAGCATTTATATTCTTCACCAATTGGTCTTCACGTCTGCGATTATAAAAAAAGACGTTGTGCGCTAATTGCGGGGAATTATCTTTCTCTCTTTCTCTCTCTCTGCGCAGAATTCAATTGGAGAAATTTTCATCAAAACAATAGCGGCGAGGTTTTGCAATCAGTGTTATATCAGAAAAGCTTCGCAAAGAAAGCTTTTTATCATTGGCTGTTTAATGAGAAAACTTTTCAAAAGGGGTTGATAGAGAAGGCTACAGTACTCATTTTTTGAGGAGACCTTTTCTTATCTTGGCTTTTAAGAATTTTTCAAATAATTCCTGCAAAGAATGTCATACTTGAATGTCCATTTGAATTTATTTCAAACCAAAAAATTGTTTAATCTCTTTTTTTGACATTACTTTTACGTTTTCTCCCTTCTCTCCCAGAATCTAATTGCAGGCGAGACAAATTTTTTTTGTCGCTACTGCTATTGTTTATTCGTTTTTTATTGTTTGAATCTTTGAATAAAGTTTTTTTTCTACTCAAATAATATGTAATCATTACCAGTGCGATTCCTAATCATTACGTATCTTGTACCACTCGTCCTCCCATCACCTTTTTTTCCTTGCAAATAACTTTTTTTTTCATCATCCTCTTGTACTTTTTTGTTGTTGCCTTACTTGCCCGCCCTTTCCTTCCCGTCAGCCTCATTCATCCCCCTCCCCCACTTCTCGCTCCCTCCTTCCGAGTGTGTTGTGTGTGTGTGCCACGTCCAATTGCAAATTGAAATGAATGATTTCACATCTTCCTTAACTACTATTTTTCCCTCAACTTTTTAAATTATACATGTAATTGTTTTTGAAAACTCATTTTGACAATCAAAAAATCAGAAAATTGAAGAACAACAACAACAAAAGCAATGAGTGACAAAAACAACAAAATGCAATTCAACAACGAAGGAGGGAAAAAGGGTTATGTTTTGTCCTTGAGAATTAAACACAAAAATTTCGAAGATAAAAGTTTCTTAAGACGATAATTTCGGAGGTCGATAAAGGAAAAACAACAAAAATGAATTTTAATTTTTTTTCAAATAAACAATTTGTGTTTTTATGCAATTCCATCGGCAAAGACATTGCGTTTTATTCCCCACCAAATTTTTAATTAATACATTTACTCAAAAAAAGAATTCGTTTAATTATTGTACTTGCGTGTATCAATTGTTAATGTCAAAACGAAAACATTTTGTCTATCTCAAGTTGTAGTTAGCCTTCCAATTTGTGAGGATTCTTTTTTTTGTAGATTGCTCAACATTAATGTTGTAATTTGGCTCAAAATTTGGTTTTTGTTTGATTCATGATTTAAATTGGCTCATTTTTTGCGATAAACATGCCGACTTGCATCAGCCAACTTTCTATATCTGCCACAAGTTCAAAATCTCGCAAATCAACATTCTCTAGTTCGCATTGTTGCAAATCATCATTTGTTTATTTTGCATGAGTTAAGTATATTTAACTGTGAACATATATAACTGTGAGCTCAATAGAAATGAACATATTTATACCACAAAACTCTAACTTGCGAGTTATGTCAAAACGTTGAATTATCTGAGCACTTGAAGGATATAATAGCTAAAGTTTCAAATTTGACTTTCCTTTATTTAATGCGCTGTAGACTTATTGCGCAAAGCAGTTTGAAGTGAACTAAGCACAACGCGCCGAAAGAAAGTAAAGATTTGCATAAAATGAATTTAAAATCAATTCAGAGGTAATTCAAAATTAACAATCTGCGCCGTATTTTCAAAATCTAATGTGTTAACTGAGTATTTCTCAAATTTTCTAAACTCATCTTTTCTAACGTCCATGCACTTTGCATTTCATAACATAAAAAAGACTTAAAAATAATTGATTGCATTTTATGAAAAGATTACTTATTTCGAATTTCTAAAGTTGATGCACTTTTATTTATTTGAGAATTTCTTTTTTCTTAAATGAGTTTGAAATTTGCTTCTGTTTCTGATTTTTATTGGATAATTTTTTTTCACGGATATCATTTATGTGTTTTGTGTTTGTTGTGTGCATTTTTTGCTTATTTATATCTTACCTTTCCCTCTTTCTGTTATATGAATTGTTTGTGCGACTTTATAATATTTTCCTCGACTTTTATAAATATAATTTTTTTTATTCTAATCATTGGAAAAATACAAAAATTTTCCTTATAAGAACAATAATGATGATGATGATGATGATTGAAAAATGATAGGACAATTTCTTTTCTTTCGTTTTTGTATCACACAGCGAAAAAAGGAAAAAGTTTTAATGTCGATTGGTTGAGGTATTTGTGTGTCTGTGTATGTGTATTGTGATGTGACTTGCCTGCTGATTTGTTTGTGCGCATATGAAAGCAATGTAGCAGCAGCTTCTGTTTTTTTCAGGTGGTCAATTGAGGAAACTTTTTTTTTCATCAATGCGCAGAGTCAAAATGAACGAAAAACTTATCCGACATTGTATATTGAATAAAAAAATTGTTGTTTTGATTTTGTTGTTGTTTTTCGTTTCAAATTTTTTTTGTTGTAACCTCATTTCAAACATTTTTTTCAATCGTCTAAAAATTTGTTTTAGACAAAGATTATAATAAAAACATTACTTTGAATAGAAGATTGTTTTAAAAATTATTGTTTTTGAGCAAAACTTTTGTTTGGAGTATATGGATTTCTTTGAATGACTTGCGAATCACTTGTGATGATGTCAATTTGACAATTTGTCAATTTCATTCCAGTAGCATTAATTACATTGATTAGTTTTTGTAATATACCGTATTTTTGGGAATTACGCCATAAAAGTCTTTATATAAACAATTTTAACTGTTTATACTCAAAAACCTATATGCCTTCATGAATTGTTTGTTATTAATTATACATTTTTCTTTGAAAGTAGAACAAGTATAATTCTAAAATACCAATATTTGAATTGGATATTCATTGATTTATTGCTTCTAATTATTTTTTGATTTCTGCCTACCTTTTTAAATTTACTTTAAAGCCTTTTTTTTAATTTTAAGCTATTGATTATTTAAATTTAATTGTTAGCCGTATCGTGATTGTTCTGCCACCGTTTGCAATTTTACCATGGGTACGTAGAATTGGTTTAATTTGATACATTTGCTTAAACTTGTATTATTACTATTTATAATTGTTGAATGTATGCAAATGTACATACAATAAAAAATAAGAAAAACAATATAATAAGTTTGATGACACAAGCTAACACCTATTTATAATTAAGACATCTCCCTTGTCATAATTTGGTTATTTTATACATTATCATGATTATACTAGGGAATAGAATTATGAGTTAAAATCTGTTTAGATTTTTTTATTTTTACAAGCATTCGAATTTTTTGATTGTTCAAAAACCCGTATTTTACAACGTTAATTTGCCAGATATCGTATTTGGTACTAATAATTTAAACCTTTATGTACAAATCTTTGATTGCCTCCATAAACGGATAAAGACTAATTTCAAATTATATTACATTCGACTAATTCTTAACATTCTTGATGGTTAAACTCAATGTTTTTCTGGTTATCTGGTATTTCAAAAAATATAAATTGTTTCATTTTTTTATTATCTGTTTTCTCATATGGATGTATTTATATTAATTGTTTTGTTGGGGTGTGTTTTTGAGTGGAGTGATTAATAACAGATTGGAGATATTGTTAACGAACAATGAAAAGTGATTTTGTGTTTCAAATTGTATATTATATTGTCAATAACTGTAAAATATATAATATAATATGTGATATTAATACGGATATTAAGGCGCGAAATCAATAATCGATAACTTAATTCCCTCATTTATTTTAACAGTTAAAAACATAATTTTGTTGTCAATTTAAACACCATCACGTTTCGAGAATACATATTCTTCTTTTTAGTCATCAAATTAATTTTTTCATTAATTTTTATTTCTTTGTTTAAATGTTTTAAAGTGAAACCATGCCCAAATTATAAAATGTTATAAAATGACTCAAGTTCAAATAACTCAAACCAAATTGGTCGATCTTTTACTTTAAGAAGAATTGTATGATTCTGGGAATAAAAACGATGTTAATAGGGCTACTTGTTAATAATGTAGACATTAAAAAACAAACCACCGGAATTGTGTAAGTTATGCATCCACAACTGACTTACGGGCTTGCGAGTTTAATTTGATTGATTTGAGTTAAATGACGACTCAGTAAAGAAACATTGTGCCTTATTTAGCAGCCACACTGGAAGTTAAGATTTAGCCGGTTGCCCGGTCACAAAAAAGTCTTAGCTGATTTTTCTCAACTGAGTTTGTTTCGTTTTGGATTTTTTATTTAATGGTCTATAAAAACTTTTCAATTAACAGGAGGCTTTGTACAGCAAAATAGTTACCTACCTAAACTTTTTTCGATGAGTTATTTTCCATGTAAATGTAGGCTTAGAACTCATAGTTCCATAAAACTTTTATTTTGAATTCTTTGGCGGCAATGATAATTAACTCTTTTGAGTCAACTTTTTTCATAATCCAACTTTATTTTACCGACAACAACAAAAGAGTGGCATCAGCGGCGGGCTTTCATACCAGATATGTTTGTGATATAAAATTTTATTTCTTTATCTTGTGTTAGCGAAAAATAGCGTTGTAAAAAAACGCAAACATCTATCACATTTATGTGTTAAAGGAAAGTGCTACTCCTATCAATGTCTCCACCGCTGCTCAAACATCAAGCAACAACGAAAAAAATATAAAGGCAGCGTGACCCTCGCACAAAATGATATGCTAAATGGAAATGATATTGCCTATTAAACGCACAGAAGCGCATAGACTTGAATTTGCAATGACTTTTTTCCATTCGAAAGATTGCGGGACGCCATTCTATTTACAATTCCTTTTTCCTCACTGATATGTTAACATTGTTCCTCATTTGCAATAAAATTCTCTTTGTATATTTCACCTTGTGTTTGGTTTCCTTCCCTTTTTCAGCTTGGCCATTCATTTTTTCTTCCTCCGTTTTTCCTCCACTATCATTATACTCACTGTAAAAGAGGAATAAAGGGAAAAATACGCTTCAATTATATGTAATCAATGGTATTTTCTATGCATGTATGTAGTTTCTTCCCCTTTTCCTGCAATTTTCAGATTTTGAGGCGCCGCTTACACAGTCAAAAGCAGTTACTTCTATTGGAAATAAAGGAAGCAAGTGGAGAATACAAGAAATAAGTTTAGAAGGAATTCTGCTCTTTATCAATTCAAGGCAACAGAAAAACTCAATTAACCAAATCAGCTTTTATAAAAACATAAGAACTTGATAATAATAATTTTTAGTGCTGACATTCTCAGCAGGTTATTACCTAATAAAATTTAAAACATTTTATTATATTTTTTGGTCTACCGAATTTCATTTATGTTTTTTTTGAGTGGAGAATATTTCTTGCTGTGCAGTTGATTTTTTTTTAGGGTGAACCAAAAGTTTTCTATTTTTTATACATAAAACTTTGAACATTTTTTTAAAGGTAATAAATTTATGTTTTAAATGTACATATAGTATATTATTTTATTGCGTTTGATCTGCTTTTTCATATTTTATCAAGCTATTGTGCATTTAGCTACTTACTGTCAATTTTTCCTGCTTAAAAAAATATGGAAAAATTTTAAATTTGTGTACTTTTGCGCCATTACTGAAAGCAAAGATTTAAAGCAACTGAAGCCGTCAAAAAAGTAAGCCAAGTGGAAGGTGAAGGAACGGTCTCCAACAATATTGCGCAATACTGGTACCAAAAATTTAAAAACGGTGATTTTGGGCTCGAAGATGCACCACGCACGGGTGGATCAATTTATCTGAGGCTTTACGTTGAAGCCAACCCAACAACCAGCACTCGCAGACTCTCCACTGAATTGGAAATTCTTCAAACATTGGTTGTTCGACATTTTCACGCAATAATTGTTGAAGTGCCCTATGATTGTGTCTTAAGATTATTAGGTGTTTTTAGTTCTAATATTTATTATTTTTAGCACGTTATTGTTTAATATGTTTTGCTAACAATTATTTTACGCTATCTTTAATTTTTTAATTGTTATGCTTAATTTTTGCGTATTAATACTCGGACATTAGCCCTTATTTTCCTTTTTAATTTTTATCACATCGGATATCTTTTGTCAAAATCTTTCAGCACCCTAAATTTTTCTAACAGAATTTTTGTTTGAATTTATTTTTAAAATATATTATTTTTTTATTGTTAAATTATCGCAACAACCGTTTTCGCATTCTTTTTTTGAAATAATTTGTGCGCTTATCAAAAAATTTTTGCCGCTTTTCAGATTTCTGCTTTTATCCTCAATACAATTTTTTGATTTTTATCTTTTTTTTCCTCGGAATTGATTATTTTTTGATATCGTTTAATTTTAGCGTTTTGTGTATATAAAAAAGGAAATTTTTAACGTTGTTATTGGAAAATCGCAAATATTTTATTAATTTCATAATAATCAATCCTTCGTTTTTCTTTCTTACGTCATTTTCTGTTACACGTCAAGAATCCTGACAACCGTTTTTCTATTTATTTGTCTTTGACTATAGTGCTTTTTTTAGGAACTATTTGTTGTTCATCGCTTTTGTATAGGTGTTAAAAAGATTACAATGACAATGATTATTGAGTCATTTTACAACTCTGATCACTGACGTCATTGTGAATTGTATTGAGTATAATAATTGCTTTACCAAAATACAACTGTTATATTGTACTAAAAACATTGGCTCTAATTTAAATATTTTAAAACCTTATTTAATTATCTTTGTTTTTCAGTTTTAATGATGTGTTTAAGCTATACTTGGGCCTACACAAAACCGTGAATTGTAATATTTTCATGCCTTATTTCATTGCTGCGTTGTTTTTTTGTGTTTTATTATTGTTTGGGGATCAGTGCATGTTGCTTGGCCTCATGACCATTTTTTCAACACACGCATTATTGACCGAATATCAATGGAAATCCCTCTATTAATAATCAAAATTAATGTCTAAATTATTGAAACAATATGATTTAGAATAATGTGTGATTTATTATCCAAAATAATTTGTTTCTTTATTTTGTTTTGAATTGATACAAATGACTTTCGTTGAAATAATCATACGTTATATTTTTTTTATTTTTTAATAAATAATCATTCTTTCAATAACACTATAATAAACTCTACTTGTGCGACATGTGTTTCTTATAATTCTTTATATAAATCTATATTTCATTATACTCATATTAATATTATTATCATAACTAATATCCGTGGTTGGCTGTTGACGCCGAAATAATCAGGTTGTTGTATCATTTTCTGTCTAACCAACATTTTTTTACTTAGTTGCACATGCGTTATTCCAGTGCAATCAACGTAAACGAACACAAATTGTACCATAAGTTCTACATTTTTGTATCAGCTACATTTAGTAATCTACTCAACCTTTTCGTCTTTCAATTTTTACCAACTTTATCTTTGTATTTTTTTTTTCTCCCACTTACTCCCTTTTCTCAAACAAATCCATTATTGTAGTTCTCAGCAGCTAAAAATTTTTGTTTTATTATCCTATATCATTTCTATTATAATATTATTATTATTGTCACAATTATCATTGATGTTTACCAGCAGAAGAGAGGAACAGAAGCATAAGCACTTGAAAATATGTAGTAAAAAAGTCTGAAAGAGTACAAAAAATTGAAACGTTAAAAAATAACTTTGAAAAAAAGAGAGAAAAAGTAATGGGAAGGGGTGATATGTCGTAAAAAAGTGACAGCAATAATTGTTAACAAAAGATTACAGTTTAAGAGGAACACATAAAAATAAAATTCATGCCATTTAGAAAATTAACATTACAATCTAATAAACGACACAAAAATGAATGCCGATATAATGTTTTATTTATTTTTTTCTGATGAGAAGCAGAAAAATTTACATATGTTTATAAGTTGTTTATCAAAAGATGTTTTTAAGAGATTGAATTTTTTTGTCAATAAAATTTATTGTTAAAATGTGTTTTTCGCTTTGGAAGAATTATTTCATTGTAATTCATTGCATTATCCCGTCGGGGTTATCATTTTGTAAATTTAAATTCTTGTATGATTTGATTTTCCTCAATTTTAACTGTCAGTTATTATTTGTGTAAAATATGTGATATTTTTTGCTTGATGATTAACTGGAAAATTTATGTAATCTGTGTCTTTTTATGCATGCGAACATGTTTGCGTCAAAGAGAATTGAGTGATTTAAAATGTCACCCATCTTCTGTTTTTATTGCATTAATGATGTTTCTACTAGTTAATCGATTTTTGATTATACGTAAACCATTTTCAATATGATATTTATAAGCAACAAGTGGGCAGTCAGTAGGCTTAGGCTTACCTCAGTAGGCATAACTTTTTGTGCTGTGTACATTTGAAAGTTTTGAAACTCTTCTGTATTGATTTCGTCGTAATTAAACAATTTTTTTCTGTTTTCTTTGTTTCAAAATAATTGCGTGCTTAAAATTTTTTTATGCTTTCATCAACCGTTTTGATTACTGTCGCTACTGTCCCCTTTGGTTTTCTCTCAGAAATTAAAAAAAGTTATCTTTGAGTTATTTCCTCCGTGTGTTTTTTTTTGAAAAAATAATTGAAACAACAAATAATATTAAAGATAGAAATAACAACAAAATTATTTTAAAATGATGCTGTTGCATCGCTGCTACTGCTGCTGATGAGTCAAAAATAATAGAAATTGGGAAAATGGGCGTAAAATGAGGTAAAATACATTTTCTATCAACATTATTTTTTGATCTTCTTCTCTCCTCCACTCTTCCCTTCTTGCTCCTCCTCGTGTTTCGTGCGCCGCTGCTTTAAGTGATTTGGTTTTCATTCCCCTGATCAGCTATGTTTCCCACAAAAATTTTTTTGTCATTATATCAATCTTTTTTCTCAATTCCTAAAAAATAATTTTAAAATATCAGCTCCTGTAATTTTTCTTTTGCAAATATATTTTTTAAAATTCTTAAGAAATTTTTAATCAAGGTTTTCAAATTTCTCAACTTTCCCACAACAATAATAACATAATGATGCGGGAGACGGAGGTTATTGTGTTTTATTATATTGTTATTGCTATTTCATGTAAATTTTTGCGAATTATGGATCAAGTGCCAGGAATCTGTTTCCTTGATAAAAATTGTTTTGGTTTTCCTTTCCTTTCCTTTCCTTTTCAACCAACTTTTTTAGGCGTCTTTAATTTTGTCGATGCTATGCATTTTGGCTTGTTTCTGTGTTTTTCCTTTTAATTTTTAATTTGCCTTTTTCTGTTTTTGCCTACCTTTTGCAGGCAAGTCATACTTGTTGTAATTAGTTAGCCGCAAATATTGTCTGAATGCCTACTCCTTTTAAAGAGTAATATTGCACTTTACCATTTTAACCATCATTTTGATATTTGATCCAGTAATATTATCCAGTAACCATAGCGAGCCACTTAAATTAACAAAGTTTTAATCATTTTTACTTAGATATTGTGTTTATTAATCTATTTTAAAGTCTGAAATGCATTCGACATGTATATTAGCGTTGTGTTTTTTTTTAGTAAAAACATTTTCCTTTACATTTAATTGGGTAATATTACAAGTGTCCAATAAATTTCTCCGCATGACAGTCAATAATTTTTTCATGCAATTTTTTATCTCACTCAATTTTCACTGTTTGATTCAAGTACCTTTGCGTTTGAATGATTTTTTTGTCATGATGTGTCTAACTAAAACAATGCAGGTTAATAATCATTTTCCGTTAATTCGTTAAATCTCCTTATTAGTTCAGTCACATTGAAAAGTTTATCTGTACAGTCTTTGCCTCATCAGATTATCTTAGACATATTCATTTTTAATTATCTGGGAGCTTGAAATCAATTTAATTGAGTTTTAAATTAAGGTAAAATTTCGTTGACGACTGTTTTTATCGCATTTAATAATTTGAATATATTAACCGATCGTTCAAGTATCGGATTACCAAAGCAGATTTCCAATTTTTTTTCCATTATTTATTTACGTCAAATAAATCGCAAATTTATATTTTTGTTCTGAATTGTGTCCTCAAATTTGTTTATACATTATTTATCCATTTTCCCCTCCTAAAATGGTAAAAAAATAGTATGCCACAAAGCCACTGTGCAATCATTTTTCTCAACTTTAAATGAATATCTTTTGATCATCGTCGTCATCGTTTGCACAAATAGTTTACTTTTTGTATTACAAATGAGAAACTTTATCTCAATATACTCGGAATATCAACTTTGTCAGAGTTTTGTTTTGCATCGCGCGTTGTTTATTTTTTTTAACAGAGGGGGGATATGGACCAGCTGGACAAAGAAAAATTTCATTTTATAAATTAAGGATAAAATATTTTTTGGTGACTTTTTTTTGATTGTTCTCATATCGTCTCTATTTAAATTTTTTGTTTGTTAATTTTACGTTTTTGCGGTCACTCACTTACACTTTGTTTTGTCCAATCGTATTCCTTCGATAATCATTTAGCTTTACCTTTCGTAACACTTCGCGACTTTCCTTCCTCCTTTTTTATTCGATCAACAATTCTACTGTATTATTATTGCATTATTGACTCTAACTGGCTAATTTGATTGCAATTTTCCTATTTGCACCTTTCAACCTTTCCAATAATTTACTAATGAAATATTTGCAAACCTTTGATTAAGACATTAGTGCTTAATAATTGCTGGTGTAATTAGAAAAACTTTTTTTATTATTTACTTGTTTGTTATCGTATCAATTTTAAATTACTTCTACTTATAATTCTTCGTCGTTCTCCTCCCCTGCTTTTTCAATTTTATTAAACTTGCCCTCCTTATTCTTTATCTTTCTTATTTTTTACATAAAGGTGTTTAGAATTCATTTTTTCTTACAATTTTCTTAACTTCTTACCTCCCTTTTCCCCTCCTCTACATAACTCTATTGTTATCGAAAATAAGAAAAGGAAATGTTCTTTTACGCTTTTGTTAATGCGAAGGTGGAGAGAGACTGCACTTAAAAAAACTTTAAATACAATGCAATAAATAAAAGGGAGAATGAATTTTACTAAGATATGGTAAAATTATAAAAAAAGATATCACCAAGGAAAACATGCACTGCATATCTTTTATCTTTCACTTCTCCTCCACTCTTTCACTCTCTTTGATCTCTAAAGTCAGCACAATCTTTTCTTTTTCTCCAAAGGGGCGTTTAACTCTACGGTTTTACTTGCATCCACAAAAATAAAGATATCCTCAAAAATATCATTTTTTCTTTGAAGTGGATTTCTTCATGCGTTGTTGTTTTTACTTGTTGTATGTTCGTTAAATTCACCTCGTTTACCTGATGTCATGTTTCGTTGTTATTATCACTCATGTTTTAAGATATTCATTATTCAATGTTATCATATGCTATATATTTTTTTTTATTAAATAATTAAACAAACTTGTAGTGGTTTAAATTACCAAAAATTAAAAATCTTTCTGGCCAGTTACATGTGTTTTAACTATAGTGATCGTATTCGAAAACTTTGCTTAAAAATATTCTTCAGTCTTCATAGATAAGGGAAGGAAATTGAAACACAACTTGCGATTGGTTAATAAAGGTTAATACTGACGCTCAAACATTGCACTATAGTTGTTAAATTTTGGAACATTAAAATGTTTTTTAATCTTTTGACTGTGTTTTTTGATAGAAAATTTAATCTCACAATTCTGTAATATTTTTAAATTTGTCTTCGAAATTTTTCATGTTCGCTTCTGCGTATGAAGTTGTTGATTTTGACAACTTTGCTACTTTTGCGCTGAAACATTTTTTTAATAATTCCATATTTAAAATAATGCAAAGTCTTACCTTTAAATAATATAATGGTAGCTTTTTCGTTGTTATTATCAATTATTAGCGTTATATACTAAAAATTATGTATTATAATTTGGTATAAAAATTTCTGTTTTTAGACTCAAAAAGTAAGTACCTAATTATTTTGTACGAAAAATATTTTAAGTTATGTTATGAACTAATTTTTTTCCGACTATTTACTTCTGGTTTTGAAATTCAAACAAATTGTGTTTTTGGAAAATATTGATTTAATTTTTGTACAACTTGTATATGTGATACGACATTATTTATCTGCGGTGGTGACGGGCCGCCAAAAGAAGCTAGTCTAATTTTGAAAGTTAGCCAATTTATTATTTCAATAATTCATACTAAAGCTTTAGCTGTTTTGATCGATGGCAGTGGCGGCGACTGTCCTGCAATAGCACTAACATTCTCATTTACTGTTTTTTCCAATGCATGCATTTTGGCCAACTGGCACATTCGCTACCACTGACTAATGTGGAAAGGTGCACACGCGGATACTTATTTTTGTCTAGCTGAGCGATATTTGAAAATAAATGATGCATAATCCTTTTTTTCGACCGTTCTGTTGTTCTTGTGAGCTGCTGCGTCTTTATAATGCGTTTGTTCATAAGTTCAGTGTTAATGTCCATATATGTGCATAATATGGTGCTTGTATAATTTTTTTGTGAAGCTTTAAAATAAAAATAGCAACATGAATAACCATTTATTGTTGATTGCTTTAGCCATTGTGGTTATCCACACTTGCCTACCTGCCATTCTTTCTCTTGTTGCTGCTGTGCCGGCTTTTTATTTTTTAAGATATTATTAAAGGTACAACTCATGATGGTGTATTTTTCTGGTAAAATGAGCGTGCCTAGTTGCTCACAACGACGGGAGTATGTATCTCCCGTGTTGTTTTTTGTTGCGAGACAAAACAAATTGTATATACATATGTTTTCTTCATAAGTTAAAGCCTGCCACCGCCATTCTTGACAGTTTTTGCTCGACAACAAAAATCTCGTCTCTTAACCAACTATTTAAATTAAACCAGCCTTTATTCTTGTTTTTTGTTGTGAAGCAATACGTATAAAGCATTATTTACCGCCACGACCAATTCTAAAACACACCGGCTCAATTATTTTTTTCTTTCTTCCTGTTGTTGCTTATTATTGCTTATTGGTAACCATTTGTCACGATTACCAAAAAAGCTTTAAACAGTTTTTTTCAAATATTTTTTTCATGTTTTATAAATATCAAAAATTGTTGTAAAGCAATCATTTTTTTATTTGAGTCTTTTAAGTTTGCTTTTTGAAATGTAAAAAATTTTACTCAAACTGTTTTACTTGCAATTTGTGTGTTATTCGACTCCTGTCTTCATTAAAAGTTTAATTTAATCATGCCATTATTGAGCTTTATTAATTATTAATTAAATTATTTTGAAACAAGTTTAGGTATATGCTTTTCAATCTTGATTTCTTAAAACATTGGATTAACATTATATTCCGTATGATTGCATTTAATAAAATTGGTTAATTTGTTATGCCTAATTTTTTAAAATTTTTAGAATAATCGACAAGGAGCACTTTTATTAATATTTTTGGCAACGTATTTTAGCTCCATGCTCAAAGATGACAATGGTTGCAAATCCTATAGTGTCTCCTACGCCGGTAACAACGGCTGAAATTGATTCGTCGGTAACCACCGCTACCGGCCACATTACAATATTTGAAGCGGAAGAGCCGACGGCTCGTCATTGTAATGGCAATGTTGACGGTCAAGTTGATGACAGTCCGGTTGGCAATCATGAAGATGTAGATGAGGAGGACGTTGCCGAATCAAGGCCCGGATGCTCGTCATGCCGCCAACTGCATTCGGATATTCAGGTTTCGGTTATCCGAATTGCAGAAAAACTGGACCGTTTGGCTTTGCGAGTTGAAGAAATGTTTGCTTTTCAACAACATCAAAATCAAAGGAACGGAAATTTGACAAATGGAAACAACAATAATAACAACGAATTTGTGGGCGACAACAATGAAACATTTGATAAAAGAGTAATTAACAATAGGTATTAAATTATTGCTTGTTGATTTATTTACCGACATTATTAATAATTACTTTATATTTAGTTCATTTGATAGCCGTCACGCGTCGATATTGGATTTGGCTGCGGTGGCTGCAGCTGCAGCTCATCGTTCCAACAATAACAATTCTTCAAATCGAGTTAAAAAGTTTGCTAAACATGTAAGCCTTTTTGTGTTCTGTACAAATTGCAATTCCGTTCATATACGAATATTGTTGTTTTTTAGAAAGACGGTTTAACACGAAAAAGCTCTTCTCCTGATGTTCAAAAATTTAATGGTTTTGTGCCTACTAAAATGTCGAGAGTTGGTGAAAAATTAGGAAGTAGTTCATTGTCGCCCATTTCTCCCGCACCACTAGCTGTCTCAGATTGCGCGGCTGAATATGATATGTACTCAAACTTAGTGTAAGTATCTTTCTTTAACTTTCAAATTCATAAACCATTTGCTACACTAAATTGTTTTATATTTTTAGTAATTCTTCTAACGGTACAGCAATGCTTAGCGGAAGTAAAAAACGTAAACCGATGCGCGACACTGTACACAAAGTGTCAAACGCCAGCTTGGAAGCGCTTCAACAAAAACTTTCTAAGCCAAATAGTAACAATAACAACAAGTCAATTGATGACATGGACACGAAAGACATTCAAACTACTCCAACCTCAACAGCAACAATGACATCAGCCTCCACGCCCTCTCCCAGAACTTCTCCTCCATTGTCGTCTGCTGCAAGCGCGCTTAAGGGCTTGTCTAACGGAAGCTCAGGAAACTTGGTACGCACAATTTATTTAAAATTGTCTAAAACTATATATGTGTGGGACAGGTGTAAATTATTATTTTTTATAGATGTCCGATCAACCGCAGGATCAACAATTGACCGGCAACAACAATCGTGTGTTGGAACCACTGTTTGCCAATTTATTTTCCAACAATTTGTATTCAGCGTTATTGCAACACCAACAAAACCAACAACAAAATGTTTTGCTAAACAACATGAGCGCAATTAACAATAACAATTGCAATAACGGCGTTAATTCTACTGCTGCAACAAATGCAATCAGCAATTTATGTTCAGCAAAAATTGGAAATTCCGGCGCGATTCCTTCGCCGTCTTCATCGTCGATGAATGGATTCTTCGGCGATGAATTTAGTAAAGATGACGGGGAATATTATGTTAGTTTTTCTTTGCTTAATTATTTTACTCGTTTTACATTTTTGAACCTATTAAACATGATTTTAAATTTGGTCATCTGCTTCGTGTTTTTAAATTTTTTAGTCGTTGACCTTTTTTGAATATTTATCAAAGTACATAATCCAAATTTTTTATCAATTTTTCTAATTGTTGAGCATTACAGGATGATGACATGGCTTCTGGAATGGGCAGTGACAATTCCGCGATATCACGTTGTAACAATTGCAATACCACCAAGACTACAGCATGGCGCCGTGACCAAACTGGAAAACTTGTTTGCAATGCTTGTGGACTATATTTCCGCCTTCATAGAGTAAACATTTTATTGTTATTACAAATATAGCGCAAAAAACAAATAAAAACAACAGTATTTAAATAGTTGTATTTTTACAGTAGTAGTATGGAATACAAATGTTTATTACATTTATTATTTTAAAAATCATTAAATAATGATAAAAACAAGAAGAATGTTTGAATCAAAAAAAGCAATTGAAAAGCAATGCATTTTTAACGGATTGTAATATTACGGTATAGTATTTTTGTAACTGATAAATTTAGACTAACCGCCCTGTGCACATGCGCAAAGACTTTATCCAACAACGGTTCCGAAGAAAAAATGCAGCTGCTAAAGAGGACGAAATGATGATGCTTGAACAACAGCCGAATAACAACAACAAATCACCATCGCCTATTTTAAACGGCAACTTTTGCGCGCAAAATGGTGCTATTGACTTTTTGACAAACGCAGCTGCCAGCCTGCCTTCTACCGCAGCGTCTAACATTGCTGCTATTCAGTCCTTATCTTCTTTGTTAAATACCAATTCGAATTTGTTTGGCGCAGGCAGCGCCAACTTAAACTTCCGAGGGTCAATTAAAAACGAAGCGCTAGATGCATAAGCGCATTTTAATAATTAAAATTTCTGACAATGTGATGCTTTATTTTGAATTATTTTATAATTTCAACAATGTTATCCTCTTTTAATGACGCGGTGCAATTAAGTTTATCAGAATCAAAACTCAAATCAAAATTGAAATTTACTTGAAATTTTTGGCTGAAGCATATTCCTTTGGCAACAAAAACTCTTAAATGATATTAGTTTGTTTGATTTTTATTTTTTGTTTTTTCCATAATTTACTTTGCATAATGTCGTTTTAATCCATTTAAATTTTTTAATCATTTTGACTTATTCCTATTATTCCAATCCTATAATTTATATTTATCTGTTAACAACAACCTTTATTCCACTCATTGAGTTTTTTTTTTTGCTGTTTCCAGTTCAACGTTTCAAATATTTGTTTTTCTTTAATTTTCACTTTTAAACTCTCAATCTCTGGGTGTTTTTTGTTTGATCAATCAATTTTTGGCCTATTTTTATTGCTTTAACACTTTAAAGATATTTTTGTTGTTTATTCCATTAAAAGTATTATGTGTCTGATATTTTATTTTGATAATTACTTTTCCTTTTCAATGATATCAAATTTACTGTAAATGTATTAATTCATTTTTTCGTGAAATGGGTGAACCTTTTTTTTGTTTTAATTTTTCTTTTCAGTTAACCATTTGAAACGAAGCAGTGCTTTTTGCCTTATCACCAACGAAATTTTAATCTTCCAGTTAAACTTGACAAAAAATGTCTTTCGAATTTTTTTTAATGCTTTTTGTTTTGTTAAGAGTTTTGTTTGTGCAAAAAATTTTTGCTGATATCTCAACTCGCAATTGTTCTGTCATAAACCGTTCAGCTTTTTGTTACGGCATTTGACTTTTAAGTAGAGTACTTTTTAAATTACAATAGTTCGTTAATTACAATTTGATAAATTTTATATTTTATGCCAATTTAAGGCCAAATTTACATGAAAATCTAGGCATTTCGAATTTGCTTTTTAAATTTAAGTACACTACTTTTCTGATAATTCTGAACTTATTTAATTGCGTTTCAACCTTTAATTTTGTAATCTGTTTTAACTGCATTTGGGTTTTGTAAATTTATTTTAATTAGGGATTTTGTTTTTTTTTTTACCTTTTGATGGCTTATTTTTGAACACATTTTTTGCTGTTAAAGCTTTAATCATTTTTTATACATAATTTTGTATAATTTTTGCTTGGATTTTCTGTTTTGCATAGCCTGAGTTTTAAGCTTACTAGTTTTTAGGATCACTTAGACAGATAAACTTAATGAAGTAAACTTTCTAGTGAAATATCAAATACTTTCATAATCAATCAGATTAATTGTATTTAGCATCACGTCTAGATGGCAAATGAAAAAACCCATGCTATGAATATTTTTTCTTTAAAAAATACTGTATTATATACTATTTTACAGTATTGTTTGGATTTTTTTTACCATTTGTCAAGTCTCGTGCATAAAGTGATAAAATTTTTTACATTTATTTATTATTTTCCTTGTTGCATAAGAAACCAATTGGCTTTATGTTTTTTATCAATTCTTTCCACTTTTTTTTAAATGCATTCATAATATTGTTATTTCTAAAGATGTCTTAATTATTTCACAAATAATTTCATAAAACGTTGCCTTGGGCGTTGGTTTCTGTATTATTATCAAATGTTTTTCAGTGTTATTTTTGTAATTATTTATTTTGATTATTCCGTTTCGTTGTGTAAAAAGAAAATTTTTTATGTTTTACTTAACACTCGTCCACAATAGCCGCCAAATTTGGCAGCGCAAATTAAGTCATGAAAAAGAAATTATAAGGCAATTTTAAGGTTGTTATAAATGGAATAATTGACCCGTAAATATTAATTTAGTACAACATATTATCGGGCTAATAATGTTTAAAGTATTGTGAAAAGACAAATAAAGATAAAAAGATGCTCTTCCGCCACATTGTAGAGTTGCCATAGGCAATCAAATAATTAAAATTGCCGAGCAATTCATACATGTTTGAGAAGTTATCGAAGAGTCTGCAAATACTCGTTAAAATACTTGTATTAACCAATTTAACCAAAATGAGCGATTGATTGTATCCAGTGAACATGGGCGCTGTACACCGACGTTAAAGCAAACATAAATAAATATTTAACTATTCATCTTAGACATTATCATCACCACAGCAGAAAAACACCACACAAGCAAAATATGGAGCAATTTAAAAATCTAACGTTTGGAAAATCTCAAAATTAACGTAACATCGGCTAGCCTAAAACTTAAACCTAAATGCAAGCCCATATTTGACTAAAATTCTAACTGTAGTTAAAGCTGAAGCTTTGTTTTAAACTCATGCCGGAACTCGGGCTGATATTTTTTGTTTGTTTTTGTTCTGTTCCTTGTCAGTTAGATGGTCGATGCTGTTTAAGCAAATTTATAAGCACTGTAGCCTTAATCCTGCAGATCAACCTTTTAAGCCAATGTTTAAGCTTTTGAGAAAATTACAATTAAATATTATATTATGTATACATAACTCAAAATATTTTTTGTGAGTGGGTTTTTTTATGAAAGATCTATTAATAGCGTTTCATTGTCAAATATTTAACCACTTTTTTCGGCTCGTATAATAATGTAAAAAACTAAACAAAAGCCTTGACATAAACAAAGCTTTAGCCAAAAATTCATGTTTAAGCTTATATTTTAAAATTATACAAGAACATGAGTTTTGGCTGAAATGTTAAAGATTTAATCCAAAAATGTAACCAAATTCAATAAGAATTCAAAATCAAATAGAATTTTTTGCGTTTTCTTTCAAAACGGTATTTCCATAAATAACCGTTTAGAACTAAGGCACACAATTGTGAGCCTAACTCTAAGTTTCTTGAAAGTTTTATCACTAAAGTTCAAATCAAAAGCCTAATCCCAAACTTTTAGCTTGATTAAGCCTAAGCCTAACGCTTAGATTGCAATTATGATAAAGTCTAAGGCAAAGCGTAAACCTAGCGTGATCTTAAGGCTATGTTTAAGGCTAATTTTAAGTTTAACTCTTAGTTCATGACTACTCTTATTAATTTAAAGTTTGGTTTAGTTATACTCAAACTCGGTTCCACCACCCAAAAATTTCTGTTATTACTTACAATAAGTCCAATTCAGATAAGGACGACTAGAATTAATTCCTTGTCAGATCGTTGACTTTTATTCAATCACTGGGAATTACATCAAAACGCAATTTTCAATTGCAACTTTTTGCTCAAAAAGTTATTTTTTTCTCATTTTTTATTGACTTTGATTATTTTTATGTTAATGATAAAAGTCGTTTTTTTTGACTGCGTTGATTTTTTTTTTGAAGGGGGTTTTATTGCATTTTTCTTTTTGACTGAATACGCTTAATTGATTTAATTTATAGGTTTCTTATTCTTTTGCTTTACAATTTATTTTATTTTTGATTCTTATCAGAAACCACTCAATTTTTTTTGTTACTGGTAATAAATTGGGATAGAAATAATTTATTTGTTTGTTTGTTTATTCGGCGTGATCAAACCAAAATTGAACGGGATATCATCATTTAAGTCGTTATTATACATGTATGACTTCACTGGTGTGATATTAAAGTTACACATAAACAAAAAATTTGCGGACAAAAACAGAAATGACAATAAAACGCGTACCAATTTGCAAATGGCTTAAAAGACTTAAAAGATACGTACAAGCCGTAAACGTAAAACCGCTGACAAATTTGCAATAAGACAAAAAAAATTTTGACAAACACACACTCAGGCAAAAACATGCGAACAATTATGAACACAAAGAAAAAATAGGAGTCAAACACGCAGACAGACAAAAATGAATATGCACACGGCCTAACAGGCAGCCAGCAAAGAATTGATTAAATAGCATTGGCTGCATTCAATTGAGAGACCAGTGAGATATTCTTAGCCATCCCTTCGATTCTTTTTGAACAAACGATGCTGCAGCGCTAATTATCAAGTCAAACCAAAAAAGGAAAACAATAATATATTACTTTAACAAAACAAAAAAAAATTCACGATTTTATTTGGATTTTCTTGATTTGAACGCAGTGAAACAACAGAAGCGGTAATCCAACATGGGAAAAAAAGTTAATTGAATTTGAAAAATTGCTTTTTGTCTCGTATTTTATCGTTTTCTTATTAGACGGAAGCGAATAAAAAATACGTTACAAATTTCAATCAACGAGAAATGATTTATTTAATCGTTAACATAAAAGAACTTTACAATAAAAATTAGTTTTGCAAAATGTTTTTTTGGTAATTTCTATCTGAAAATCCATTTGTTATTCTGTTTTTGGTTTTTTTTCCGTTCCAGCAATGTTTTAAGTTCAAATGGGACATCTTGGCCTTTTACTCATTCAAGCATTGAAGCACACACAGATTTTAGGTAACTGGTAACGCTTTAAAAATGTACTTATTGTACTATTTGTTTATTGATGTGCGCTGCTTCCTTTCTCGGATCGTTGTCTATCAGGTTGTGTCATAACTTTTTATTTTATATGTTTATCACTTTGAGTTATTTGAATAATTTTTACTCAATTTTTTTTATTCGGTATTTTGCCCTTGTATTTTGATTGGAGAGATTTTTTTTGAGATGTTTACTAAATTTTTTGACATTAACTTTTTGCTAACTTGATTTTGCTTTTATATGTACAGGCATGAGTACATTATTTCGTGCGAGGGTTTCGCATGTGTTTTTATTTGCATTTTATTACATTTTTTCCTTGTGGAACAATATAATTAAACAATATGATTTGGCGCTTAATTTAGCAATAGACAGGTAGAGTTGTAAGGCAAAATGGCTTATCAATCCTCAGATTTAAAGTGTTATTCATTAAGTTTTCTATTAAAAAAGGACATTATAAGAAAGGTAAAATGAGTTGTTATACCTACTACCTATGCAATTACATACCAAATTATTTTTTATGTTGTTCAAATCCTAAATCTAAAAAAATCAAAATCTTTTCCCCCAAAAAATAAAACAAATACGAAAATCTAAAAGCAAATCTTTTTTTGCATCTTGGTTACTCAAACGATTAAAATAACAAATTTTTATAAATTAATTTAGCCTCCCCGAAAAAAAAGAAAACGATTGCATGATCGTTTTTATTCTAAAATGGGTTTCAATTTGAGTCGAATAGGAAAAAAGTGGTATTTGAAATGAATTTGCAATTACAACTTGTAATATTTTTTATTAATATTTTTTAATTCTTTGTTTGAAGAAATTCATAAATTCTTTGCTTATCTCCAAATTTTTGGGAGGGACGTAGCTGATGTTTTTTTTACTTTTCTGTATATCTCGCATGACGCCCCGTGAGGGGAGAGGGTGGAGAGTGAAGTGAGAACAATTGGTTTCTATATCACTTTCATTTATTCCTGAGTTTGAAAATTAATATTAATAATAATTTTTTTAGATAAAAAAATAATTTTTCTTTCGCTCAATCCAACCCCATCGCTTCCTTCTCCATCTCTCTTCCAGCACCTTTACTACTTTTTTGGTTACTGGGGAAGAAAATTGGAAGAAAAAAAGACTAAGCATTGATTCTATTTCCTTTTTTTGTGTTTCTCACATTTATCCCGTCAAAAAAGATAACAAATAAACGGCTAAGGAGGATAAAACGCGAAGGATGAATTGGGGGATTTGTAGCATAAAAAGTTGATTGTGGGGTAGTGTGTAAACCAAACGGTTTAAATACTTACCTTTTATTTGGTGCAATAACAAACGCGCAATTTTGAGGAGTTTTAGCTTTAAATTTATTCATTTTTTTGAAAATTTAATTAGGAGTAAAATCATAAATAATGGAATTGCATTTCTATTTTATACCTTCAATTAACGTTTTGTTTTTATTAAATATTCACTGCTTTTTATGTGATAATAAGGAGAACGCTTTAAAGTATATATTATTTTTTTTTAATATTTCTGCGTTTGTTTTTATTCAATTATTTTTTCGAACGAAACAATTTATGCTTTTATCGAATGAAAACCATCTCGAACGCTTGTTTTCTTTTATTTTATGGTTTTTCTGTTATTTTATAAATTATGGTTTAGCATAATATAGATTTAATGATTATAGAATACCCACCATTAAAACACCCCAAGAATTAAGTTTTTAAAGTTCTGAACGTGTGAAATTGTTTTAGTGCTAGGTTTAAGTGGCTTTTCGATCAGACCTTTTACTTTGTGACTCATTTTTGAATTATCCTTGATTGATGCCTCTAAATAATATAAGTCTACATACATATTGTAAAGTGATTTGATATCTAGGCAATATTTGGCCTTACAAACATCTAAGACAGTCTTTCACTAATTTAAGTTGAACGTTAAGCCTTAAACATAAAAAGCAGTGAGGATTTTGCTAAAAACCTCTAAAAACGGTTGCCATAAACCCTAAAAAACAGATATGCAATATCAGTACTCTAAACCAATGAAATATTCATTCTTAACTTTTATTGTAATTTCTTTTTGACAGGTTGAAAATTTTGAGGCTTAAAAAATCAGTACGATTTTGTGCCGTAATGCCGTAAAATTTTCAAACATTTAGTTAAAAATATTTAAAACACAATGTAAATAAACTGTTCCTGTGAAGAGAATTACAATAAAATGTCAATAAAGCTCAATCTTTATAAGTGCAGTTTAAACGCCAACGAAGCGAAATTATTATGAGTTATTCAGTGTTTGGCACCAAAATAAAATTATGCTTTATTATAAGCGGTTGATTAAGTTTTCCTTCAGAGGTAGTCTGTTACACATGCCTTATTAATTTATTTTTTACTTCTTAAAATCAATTGAAACAATTTTTTATTTTAGACTATAATCCCTTGACAACCTAATAACGAGACTTTTTTCAATTGTTTCAAAGCCATTATGATTGCGGTTGATTTGCCGCCAAACAAACGCTGTACCAATACTTGAGCGCTCAGTCAATTTTAATTTAAAAATATTTGAGTCGTTTTCAATTTTGATTTCTTGAAAAATGGTTTCAAGGAATTCTAGTCATAATCCCTCTACCAAATTTTTATTTACTGCGAAAGTGTTCATATTATTGTTTTGTGTGTTGTGTCATAGCGCCGAAGCTTGCTCTCCACAATATAAGCGGGAGTTGAAATACCTTGATTATTATCTGGGTATTGCACCAGCCAACGACAACGGCGAATTGAAAGTGAAAGGTGATTTATTTTTTCTTGAGTTTTTATGTTTGTTTCCCAATAGTGTTTTTTGCCTGTAATTGATTATTGCAATGTGGTTCTTGAAATTCTATTTTTGATTGTTCGAAATTTAACAAAATTGCACTTTTCAACGTTTAGCGCATTTTTATGGAGAAATTTTTTACTTTATCAATGTTTCTAAATTATTCCTTCGTCTTTAGGGTTTTTCTGTGAACTGTACATGCCACATATCTTTGTAAATTAATTTCTATTAGTTTAATATTTTGCGATTCTATTTTTTATGGCACACGTTATTTTATTTTTATACAGGGTACGGAAAAAGTTCCCGGAATTTTTAGGGAAACTTCAACGGTTTAAAAATACCGTAAAATCAAAAATCAATGCCACCAGCTATCAACAAAACATTCTCCTTAAAGTATTAAAGTCGTGGGCAGCGCAGTACTTTTATCCAGCCGGATTTACGCTTCAGCAAAACTGGGAGCCAGCTCATTCCGCCAGATCAACCATTGCCATTTGAAAAGAGCTGTTTTCCGGCTTTTGAAGCAGAGATGTTTGGCCGCCAAACTCGTCAGATTCGATAAACTTCTCTGTTTGGTCCGTTTTAAAGGAAAAGGTCTCAGCTACATGATACGCTACCATTGACGCTCTTTGGGGCGCGCCAGGGACGAAATTGCGCTGGAAAAGTGCTCAACCATCGTCGGCAATTTTCCAAAGCGGCTTTAAGCATGTATTAAAGCCAAAGGTGGCAGTTTTGAACATTTGTTGTAGTTTTTTTGTTATTGTTTATTGTTACTGGTGTTATAAAACTTCTCGTTTATTTAGTTTAAGAAATTTATTTGTTAGAACGGTATTTTTAAACCGTTTAAGTATCTGAAAAAATTGCGGGAACTTTTTCCACACCCTGTATATTTGATTCAAAATTTTTCTATCAGAATTTTTCGGCTAATGAAATTACTGTTTTTACCTTTTTTGCGTTTTGAGGTTTGTGTTACAACGAAAACGTTTATTCTTCATGTGTATAGTTTCTTTTCTAAATTTTTAAATCAATTTTTTATGAATATTTTTGCCTCCGAAAGCAAGCCAAAAATTCAATTTCAATTTTGATTATTGAAAAATTTATTATTAACCATTTTTGGCAATTAATATTTTGTTTTTGCAGAAAACGCAATCGACAAGTACATTCAGAAGGCGAGTGACTTAAGTTGTGATTTACACTCGCCTCCATGCTTATGGACCAATGCAAAGTCGGATGGCCTATTGGACACGTCCGACTTCTACTTATTCGACAAAATCGACACTAAACCTTTTCCTATTCAGGTTCAGCCAGGAAATGGCAGGGCCAATCCAGGTAATCCAATATTATGCTAATTTTTTAAATCGATTTTATTAAATCTTTGACTTATTCTGATTTTGTCGCCATAATGTAATGTAAATGGCTTACGGGGTTAAGAAAGGTTTTCTTGATTTTTTTGTCTGATTGAAAAGTGTTTTTTTGTAAATTATTGTTAAATTCAATCTTTAGGGACGCTATTCCTTCTGGCCGGCAATGTCACAAATGAATCACAAAGCGCTGTATTGCTAAGCGCTCCCGTACTTTGTCAAAATTTTGATGGTATTTTGACTTTTGAGTAATGATTTTTTTGTTTATTTTAATTTTGCGTATTTGTTTTTATCATATTTGTAAAGGACTGATTTTCCCTATTATAAACTTTCTTTTAGGGCATAAATGGAAAATTTCAGTTTGTAGTGATAAAATATTGTTTTGATATTCCCTCTGATTAATATAACAACTATTTTTTTTCTTTAAGATATTGGCTTTACGGCAAGGCGCGCCTGGAAGTCGTACTCTTGCGGGTTAACCCGGATCACGGTCGATTGTATGTGATTGCACGATCGCCGACAAATTGCAATTTTTTTCAGGCGAGCGCGCTTTGCCGCGTCGAGTTGCGCCGCATTGTTGAGCCTTTTCGAATAGGCATTCGGGCGTACTCACTCAGTGACCCAACAATTGGCAGTTTTGCTATGGTATGAATTTATTCTACTTTGGAAATTTATTTTGTTTTGGCTTAAAATATTAATTGCTGTATTTATTTTTATTTTTATTATTGCTTTGCTCTTTATTTTTTTGCTTTTTTGTCTTTGTTTTGCAAAGTTAATATTTATCCAATAACTATGACAGTTTAAAAAGTTAGCCAGTATTTAAAGTGCTTTTATTATTCATAAGGTCAGGATTGAATGATGTTTTGTTTAGAATTTTTAACTCGTATTTTCTTTGTTTCTTTGCTCCTGGAATCAACATATGTTCTAATAAGCCCAGCATTGGCGTTTGATTTTTGTGCTTTTTCTGATATTAAACCCGCCATTTTCGTTTTTACAATCAGTTAATCTTGGCTGAAGTTTAGCCAAACTAATATTGTACGTTAATTTACTGTTATTTTCCTCTGTAATTATTATATAATATTATATATTTTGATCTATTAGACCAGTCTTGATTAGCCCTAATAAAATTCTTAAACAACAATTCTGCATTTACTTGAAAAATAAGATTCTCTTTTAGCATTCCTCATTTTATCGATTTGTTATCAAAAAATAAAAAAAATTGTTATAATTTTGAGTTGGTTTTTCTTGAAATCGTTTTGATATTTATTTTTTTTTGTAATTTTAGGTAAACCAAATACGCTATAACGCTGAAATTTGTGGCGCCCAAGGTAAAATTATTTTTTTTTTGTTAAGTCATGAAACATTCATGACTGATTTATTTTCAGAGCCCACAAAACTCTTTAGTGCTCACCCTTTTAACAGTTGGCTGGAACAGGGTCGGGTAATTTCACATACGAGTGATTTGAATTGTGAAAGCAGCACTAGACCTTCGCAACAAAAGGGTTTTCTTAACGATATCTTGACAAAGATGCCCGGCTTTGTCGAACCTCCGTTGGACACCAACGGCATATCGGAAGAGCCGCGTATGACTAAATGCTTGTGGGCGCCGTCCTCGCCAATGGCTTTGAACAAAAGAAACAAAGTGGGATACGACAGTGTTCGAAGGTCGGGACGCAACCATTGGCTGATCGGGTATTTTTTTAATTGAATAAGTGTTGTAATTATTCAATACTTTTATAAACATAGCGCTGTGTGAAATAATAATTATTTGTGTTGAGATTTTAAAATTTTTTGTACAAAAAATATTTTTGTTTTTATAATTTTTTTTAGTTTTTCAAATTTAATTTTGCTTAATTGTGGTGCATTTTCTTTTTTTTAAAGTTAAAGTGTGATGTAAATCATATCAGTCGGGGTTGGATTAGCGTTTCCACTGCTAAAAAGCATAGATAAACTGCTCTATAAGCGCACACATCTAGTGCTTTGTGTGAAGCAAAAAAAAATGAAAATCTTTTTATTGCAATTTTTAAGCTGAAATTTTTTTGCCGGTGGTTTTCAACCATTCCGATTCCAAAAATAACACTAGATTTTGTGTAGGGTTACATTTATGACGACTTAGTTCTGGGCTTTATTTTTTTTTCAAAAATAGAAAATTTTTCAATTTTTTAACAATAATGTAAAACCAATACATATAAGTATAAATGCGTCAGTCATGATCATAATAAAACAAATATATAACCTCAAAATTTTTTTTTATTTTTATGAAATATAAAATTGTGTATACATTGCGTTTTCACCCCGAAGAGGTGTAAAAAAACGCGTAAATTTTGAACACTCCTTTAGCTCAAATTTTGACGCACAAACATTTGCAAGAATTGTGTTGAACTCATGCGTTGATTTACGTTCAATAAAGCAATACGGAGTTGATGTCGGTTTAGCTTTTGTGTTAAGGATTTAATTAGCTTTTTTTTTCTCTAGCTTTGATTTTTACTTTTTCTGTTCGGCAAGAAATGAATCAACTTTAGATTTGTGCGTAAGTTGGTTTTGCTTGTTAAAAACAGCAACTGACGTTTGAAAGGATTTGCTATGAGACAACTGGAACGTCTGCATATTTCACTGCGAGACGGCAGAATCGTTTGAGTAGATTTACGAGTTGATTAAAATGTTTTGTTTCGTTACAAACCGATAAAGTCGTTTGAGTGCATTTATCAAAACCACTCTACGTCACTTTATTTTCTTTTCTAGGCTAAACTGAAATGTGTTATATTAAACGCAAAAAATTTGTCAAATTTTGGTCATAATTTTTATTCAGCTTTGCCTCGTTTATTAATAAGTTAATGCAGCACCACAAATTAAAAAAAAAAATTAAATTTTGCACTTTTTACATTATTTTATTTTCAGCACAAATTCTCGTTTGTGGGAGAGGTATGTCAAAACACAAACACGACCGATTGGCGAATTCTATTTTCAAGCCATCGATCCAATGGCCAATATTTCGCTCCTTTCGCAGTTGTATTCTGTCGTTGTGCCGTGCACCAAAACCTCTTCTATGCTTTCTTTTCGGTTTTTATTTTTCAAATTTCTTTGCGCCGACTGCATGTTTGAATGGAAGGTTTTGTAGGTTTTGGATAAGCGCCGGCGTTCAAGCCCAGCTGTGTACTTTGGGCGCCAACAACGTTGAGTTAAGTTGTGTCTATTTAAATGAAGTCGACTCGCCCGGCCCTATTTCCATTGACATTGATTCGGCGGATCGCCAGCCATTTCGGGTAATCCCATATTTTTCTGTATTCAAATATTTGGTATGGAAGCCAATTGCTTTTCAGTTTGCCTTCAGTGTAATCAAATTATCGAAAACGACCGGCGGAATTATTGCGATCAGCGACATCAAATATACGGGTTATTTGTGCCACGAAGACGTTACCGCGGCGTTCAACGATGGAAACGGGTTTGGGTCTTCACTGGAAACGAATTTCGACTTTTTGCAGTCGGACAATGGAGTCGGTTTGCACAACCGACGCCAATACGGAACAAGCATTGGTCGAAGTCTGCAGAACCAGCTCAGTGAATTGTTTAAATTGGAGGTGGAGTAGAGTTTATACTTTTTGTTTAGACATTTGAGGTTTTTTGTAATTGTTTTTTTCATTTTTGTTTGATCAATTTTTTTTGGCTGGTTTTTGGCTGTTAGTAACTAAATTGCTTAACTTTTAAATATGATTGATTACAATGTTGAACGTGATTTTTGTTTAATTGGATTAATTACCAACTTGATGACTTCGAGTTGGGTTTGGCTTTGTTCTAACAATATTTAAATCAATTTTCAAGTTAAACTGTTCTGTCTGAAAGAAGTAATTATGCTTTATGGCCAACAAATGTTATGCTAGCAACGAATTTAATTTATATTCCAATTTGGATTATATTTTTTTAGTTAGTAAGTATTAACTGATTAAATACTAAATAAGTTGACCACAACAAACTTTATTTTTAATTTGTTTATATTTGATATGACTTGCAGGCGTTCCCCCATTCATCTAACGATAGGAAATCGTTAAACTCTGGCAACGAAATTGATGAGACTCCATTTTCGGATACACTGGATTGCAGTTTTGAGACGGACTATTGTCTGCATTGGCAAAACCATAACGACGACAATTACCATGAAAATATTACATTGCTTCTTGCTAAACAAAACAAGAACGGCGGAGGGATGAAGAAGCTCGAGTTTCAGTATGGAAATATACCGGACAAGACTCCCTTTGTCAAAAATTCGTCTTTGCTAGGTGAGTAAATGAAGTTTTGATGTGTTTGTGTTGTTTGATTGGTTGTGTTTCCTGAATAAACTTTTTCCAAATTTTTATTGTCAATTAAAGGGATGGCAGCATGTCTGGCGTTTTAACCGTATCGGCAGCGTCAATTTTTTGATGCGTTATATGGATATAGACTTTCATTTGTTGGTTGGGAGTTTTAACTTACTGCTAGGCTTTGGCTTTTCTTTTTTGTGCATTTGGAAATTGCTTTGTTGTCAATAATAATTTTTGTGTGCTGTTTTTTTTGCCAATGGCTATGCCCTCGAACTATCTCATTTTTTTTAACTACCAAAATACCCAAAAGCTTAAAAGTTAAGCCTTTCTTCATTCCTATTGTGATTACAGTTTTTTTTTGAGAATTTTAATAATTTTTAACAAGGTTTAGGTCCCGCAGCGATTGTAGTGTTTTCTGAAGAAACATCCCAACCCCATGTTCATCACTCGAACCACTTTGAAGCTCAGCCCGCCGGCATCGAGTACGCCATTCTCACTTCTCAAATCATTTCTTGCGCCCACAACGCTCGCCTGATTGTGTCCTATCACAGCGGCGACGGCGCTTTGCTTCGCATATGTGGCGGATTTTATTGTGTCTCGCAGAAGAAGCCTTTTGGCGAGCTATCCGTCACAATATCTTCTCGTCAGTCGTTTCATTTACATATCTTAGCGACGAATTCGCAAAGAGTAGTGTCCAGCTACGACTACTCGAGCCGCTACCTAAACACTCTGTCTTTGAATCAGCGAAGACGACTTTTTCGCTATCGCTATTTTAGAAATGTGCAGTCGACGTCGGCGGAAGACAACACATTCACTGCGTTGCCGGCGCGCATCTCGCCTTTTGTGATTATTAAGCGGATTCGCTCAGAAGGCGGATTCTGTCGGTTGGAGACGCCAACGGAATTGTCGTGCAAGGCGCTCAGCTGCAATTTCCATGGTAAAAAGAAGGAAAGTTTTTGCTAAACATTGATTATTTTTTCATTATTTTTAGAGCAGTCCTTTTGTGAATACACACCGGTTTCCTACACTAACGACGACACTTTGTTCGATTTGGTCGCGGGAAAAGGTTTGTTCTTTGTTTAAGCCAAATTGTCGGCGTTGCAATTTCGGTTTTTGCTTTTAGGAGCGATTGCGAGTTTTTCGACCAGCTATAGCCATCGGGCAATTTTGCGCTCTCCGCGTTTTCATTTGTCTTCGCCAGCGGATTTGAGGTTTGACGTGTCGATTTCAACTTACGGCTTGCGTCTTTACATTTGTCCGAACGACGAGAAAATCTTTCAGCCAAGTCGCGCCAGTTCATTTTCCCAAAACAACATTAAAAAGTTTTTTGGCGGGGGAGCGTCGGAGTTGGCAAGCCATTGCGAGTTGGTGTTGGGACCGAAAATTGCGTACCAAGAGCGTATTCACCGGATTCATGTACAGTTGGACGTCGGCGTCCGACAATTTGTTTTTGTTGCGGTACACGACACCTACGAGCTGTTCGGAAAAGCGCAAATTGTAATTCATAGTGTGACGCTGACTTCAAAAACTGGGGACGAGTCTTTATGTTAAACCATGACAAAAATTAGTCTTCGCTTGATGATCATTCCAGGAAAGCACTAAATGGAGCGCCGAGGGTTGAACGTCGGATTGGCAATTGAATTAAGTAGCCTGTTCTGAGACCGACTGAAAGACGGTTTTTCTCTTTTGCCGTAGCGCTTTCAAAGTTTTTTGTTTCCAAGATGCCAGGTTTCTTGATTAGTCTTTATTTTCTTCACTTCATTTGGGTATTTTTCTTTTTTTTTGTTAAAATAGCCGTTTGTAGATGAGGCTTTTGGCCTTGCCAATTAATTAATTTTTTTGATTTAGACTTAAAGCAAGGTAATGTATCTTTTCTTAACTCCTATTTTGATGATTATTCTCACTAAATTGACTTTTTTTTCTTTATCTAGTCTGTTTTTCATTTCAATTGCTTTTCATGTACATCCAAGACGCATTCTTACGTATATTCTCAACCAGCGTTTTTTTAATTCAAGGCATTAGGAAGAATGACATTATTGGTAACAACTTTCTGTCTTTCTTTGCCTTTGTTTTTGAGCATTGCGCTTAAGAGCAAGCGCTATTTTAAGCTTTAACTTTAACTTCAAAAAAGTAGATTTTTATGTTATTTGTGCTTCGATTGGAGTCCGAAACGAGCTCAAATGTTGGCTCAATGTATGGTTATAACACATAAATAAATAGGCAAAATTTTTTTAACACCACACGAATTTTTCAAAGCTAAACCTACAAACGCCGAATGTCTTTCTATTGTCGTGCTAATTTGCAACATAAATACTTGCTAAGTAGTACATAAAAAATTTTAAGGAGAAGGTAAAATTATATTCTTAACAAATAATCTAAAGAACAATTTATAAAGGATATTCAAAAACGAAGTAAATGTACACAGGAAAACTCTAAAAAGACGCTCATCAAGAAAAATATTCAATTGCAATCAAAAGCAAAGTTAAAAATAAAATTTATAACATTTTATTAAATAAAAAATAAGTACAATTACAAATTAACGTATAAAAACATTTACACTTTTTTCACAGATAATCGTAGTTTTAAACTACAAAAATAACGTAAATTGTAAGAGCTTCTAAAAGGCACTGTATTATTTACAAGATTTACAGGAGCACATTAAGTACGTTTATTTTCTTGCCACTTGGTTAAACGGTATTGTTAGAACAAAAAATGAACGATTAACTTAAAACGATTAACTGTAAATAAAAACGATTAACTGTAAATAAAAACGATTAACTGTAAATAAAAATCAACAAAAAGCGAAATCACAACGAAAGACGAGATCAATAATGATGAGGTTGAAAAGAAAAAATATTGTCATAGATGTTTGATAAAAAAATAATGAAAACAAAAAAAGGATCACTGCTGTGCGGCGATCAATCCGACATCTTTTCCGTAAGCCCCTCGTTCATCATCCCTACAATTTGAGACGCTTTTGAGCGTCATGTCCACATTCGAGTATGTAGAGCCGGTAATTAATTGACTCGGTACGGCCGACTTGAAGGTCGGGTCATTGTTGTTTTCACGCAACACATATTCCTCGATATTTAAACCGTTTGTTAAAGTGGGCGCAATAGGATTTCTTCTTCTCCTATCAAAAGTAGTCGAAATATTTGAATTGCCGGCCAATAACGGACTGCCCAAAACAACGGTTGTGTTCTCCGTCGATTGTAGAGAACTGAAATTTTCTCCAAACGTCTCCAGGTTGTTGTGGCCACCGTTCATGAAAATTGCAACACCACTGCCTGAATAGCTATTGTAGCCGCTCGACGACGACGCCGAATTGGGCGCCGGCGACGATTTAAATGTGGACATTTGTCCCGCCGTAACTGCCGCTGCACCCGAAACAGCAGAAACAAATGTTGTGGAACAATTAAGTGACGAAGCAAAATCTTTGGCACTCAGTGTGTTGTGCTGCTGATGTTGGCCGTAGACCGACGTCGAGTCGTCGCCAAAACCGTAGCGTTCAAACTCATAGGCGGTCATTTGCGGCGGTTGTTGAAAGTCGCCGTAGGCTACAGTGCTACTGCCACAGCTAAATCCACATAAAATTGATAAAAACGGTTGGATGCAACGGAAACATTAAAAACAACAAACTTAGAAAGCGAAATTCGCGAGCTGCAAACGCTATTCGGCATATCATTGCTGTTGGTGCCGGTTAAAGCCATACTGTTTTCAATGTTAAAGTCATCGGTATGATGGTTGGCAAAAACTTGTGGGCTTTTCCGGTGCTTTGCGCTTACTTGAGTCTGAAAACACATTTTGCTACATTTTTTCTGCAATTACAAAAAATTAATACATACCAAACTCAATTTTAGTTGCTCATGAAACAAGTTGCTGTTCAATGAAGATATCAGTTGATTGTTGTACGCCTCACAACTATTAGTCAACTTGGCTTTGTCGTCGGTGGAGCCCATAAAGCGGGTTAACCCGCCGTTGCTTTTGGCGTGCTGAGGCGTCGAAAACTGTTGGAGTAAACGCCGCGACGCAGTGCCATTGTAGAGAAAGGACGTTCCGCCGTACATTGACGTCGAAAGCATCGATGGCGACGGCGACTTGATTCTCAGATTTACATTTCCTCCAACCTGACCGTTGCTGCTGAATGCTACATTGCCGTACGTCGACGCCGAATTCACATTGCCAATTGATGGCGTCAAAAATTGTTGACGCTGAAAACTGGAAGCGCGTTGCAATGTGCCGTTGCGGTCTATGGTCGCATTATGCGAAACGGCTCCACTATTCAAATTCTTTTTGGTGCCGTAAATGTCATCCAGTAGCTCGTCTAAACCCAATTAAGTTAGCCTTTTATAAAGCAATTTTACCAAAAAAAAGAAATTGCAAACCCAATTGAGCGTCTGGATTGCCGTACAAATTGGGTCGTTTTATATTATCATCCAAATTTTCAAAAGTCTTCTTTGCCAAAACGGCCAAAAGGGCTTTTCGGCTATTGTATTCCGAAGCATTGGCTTCAGCAGAGTCGACGGCTTTTTCATGATCGTCTGGCTGGTGTTGCGGCAGCGCATTGTCGTAATAGCCCAAAGGCGAAAGCTCACTAATCGGGTCTTTGATAGAGAAAAAGCAGGGCTCATGATACAGTTGGCGTTCCCGATTCTGCAAACGATGCGACGAAGAAGACTTGGGAGAGAAGAATGTGGGACTCGAGTTGTCCATAAAGAATTGGTTGGCTGAATCTGTAAACCAAATGAATTCCAAAACATCATATTAGGTGTACAAATAAGTTTCCGCCGTTTTTCAAGGCATGTAATTTTAACAATATACTATATTTTTAAACAAAATTTTATATTAAAATTATTCCCGTCACTCATTGTGTGGATTGTGGAATATGTGAATTCCATTATAAAAAAAATTTTCGTTTTTTGACGTTATCTATTGCTTGAGCCATTTTTCGACTTCTGCGCGATTTTGGAATTGCTGTCCCGCTAGACCGTGAGCCATCGGACGGAAAAAATGATAATCCGATGGGGGCGATGTCAGGAGAGTACGGCGGGTGCGGTAAGACTTCCCATTTGAAATTTTTTAGGGTGCCTTTGATCGATTGCGCGACATGAGGCCTAGCGTTGTCATGGAGCTGTATCACGTCAGTTCATAAGGCACCCATTTTCCTTCTTTCTGGATTTTCCCAGACGATGTGAAACAGCTTGCTGAGTGATGTTTACGGAAACATCACTCAGCAATGATGTTTAGGAAAGCCGCTAACTGTTTTTGTGTCTGAGTCGAATCTTTATCCAACAGAGCCTGGAGTTCTTCGTCTTCGAACTTTTTTGGGGGTCCTTCTCGATCCTTATCGTTGACGTCAATTCAGCCGATGGCGAATGCTCCGTCTGAAAGAACGTGTCGAGAATGGTTTCAACGCTTCAAATCGGGTAAATTCGACGTCAACGATACGGATCGAGAAGGACCCCCAAAAAAGTTCGAAGACGAAGAGCATCAGGCTCTGCTGGATGAAGATGCGTCTCAGACACAAAAACAGTTAGCGGTTTCCCTAAACATCACTCAGCAAGCTATTTCACATCGTCTGCACGCCACGGAAAGATCCAGAGCTTATGGCAATGATGCTCCGTCTGAAAGAACGTGAGAGTGATGTTTAGGGAAACCGCTAACTGTTTTCGCGTCTGAGCCGCATCTTCATCCAGCAGAGCCTGAAGCTCTTCATCTTCGAACTTTTTTGGGGGGCCTTCTCGATCCTTATCGTTGACGTCAATTCAGCCGATGGCGAATGCTCTGTCTGAAAGAACGTGTCGAGAATGGTTTCAACGCTTCAAATCGGGTAAATTCGACGTCAACGATACGGATCGAGAAGGACTCCCAAAAAAGTTTGAAGACGAAGAGCATCAGGCTCTGCTGGATGAAGATGCGTCTCAGACACAAAAACAGTTAGCGGTTTCCCTAAACATCACTCAGCAAGCTATTTCACATCGTCTGCACGCCACGGGAAAGATCCAGAGCTTATGGCAATGATGCTCCGTCTGAAAGAACGTGAGAGTGATGTTTAGGGAAACCGCTAACTGTTTTCGCGTCTGAGCCGCATTTTCATCCAGCAGAGCCTGAAGCTCTTCATCTTCGAACTTTTTTGGGGGGCCTTCTCGATCCTTATCGTTGACGTCGAATTAACCCGATTTGAAGCGTTGAAACCATCTTCAGACGGAGCATCATTGCCATAAGCTTCCACGATCATTTGATGAGCCTCGGAAGCTTTTTTCTTTAGATGAAATAGGAAAAGTAATGCTTCCTGCAAATGACGTTTTTGATGCACTTTAACGCAGAAAACGATGCAAAAATATATGCAAATTTATTTATTTATGCATAATATATAAAATTTAAAAACGGCGGGAACTTATTTGTACACATAATAGTTGAGAACAAAATATGAACTGTGTGATATTTACCACTCTTTTATTTTTTGAATTTATTATTTTTGAATTTGTGTTTATAATTTGTCTCGGCGCGAATTGCGAAAGCTGCGCGTCAACTCATTTTGTTACGGTCATGCCGCTATAAAAGGCGGCATTTTTTCTCTTTTAGCACTTTTTGTTTGGTTTTTTCTCTTTGAGTTGCGGTTTTTTAAACTCCTGTTAAAATCTTCGATCAGACTAGGGCTGATCGAAGACCTTCTAATTGTTGTCTTAAAAACTGCCTAGTTTTATTTTAATAAAAGCCAAAACGAAACACTTTGTGCAGGAAAGAGAACGCACGGCAATATCACTTGGTAGCAGCGAATGGTTCAAGTGATATTGCCGTGCGTTGCTTTCCTTCACAAAGTGTGTACTTGCAAATCGTTTTGTTTTGGCTTTTATTAAAATAAAACTAGGCAGTTTTTAAGACAACAATTAGAAGGTCTTCGATCAGCCCTAGTTGGCTTTTCTCTTTGTGATGCGGTTTTTTAAACTACCGTTAAAATCTTCGATCAGACTAGGGCTGATCGAAGACCTTCTAAATGTTGTCTTAAAAACTGCCTAGTTTTATTTTAATAAAAGCCAAAACGAAACACTTTGTGAAGGAAGAACGCACGGCAATATCACTTGGTAGCAGCGAATGGTTTAAGTGATATTGCCGTGCGTTCTCTTTCCTTCACAAAGTGTGTACTTGCAAATCGTTTCGTTTTGGCTTTTATTAAAATAAAACTAGGCAGTTTTTAAGACAACATTTAGAAGGTCTTCGATCAGCCCTAGTCTGATCGAAGATTTTAACGGTAGTTTAAAAAACCGCAACACAAAGAGAAAAAACCAAACAAAAAGTGCTAAAAGAGAAAAACTGCCGCCTTTTATAGCGGCATGACCGTAACAAAAAGAGTTGACGCGCAGCTTTTGCAATTCGCGCCGAGACAAATTATAAACACAAATTCAAAAATAATAAATTCAAAAAATAAAAGAGAAAAATTGTGGAAAATATCACAACTATTTTAAACTAAAAAAATTAAACCACATAAAAAGACAAACCCAGTGAAGATCCGCTGTGTCGATGGCGCCGATGCCCCGACTGCCGATGCCATTCACACAGCCGGACGGTGGTAAGGCAACACAACACAATCAGCATAATGGCGGCGATGCAAAGCGCGCCAAACATAAGTTTGAACTTGAGGCTGACGTCCGGCAAGTTCAAGTAATCGCGGCGCAACTTTGTCCACCAGAAGCTGGATAAGCTTTTGTTCTCGTACATTTCATCGATTAGCACTATAAATTGTACGAATAATAATTATCTGATGGCTTTTAATTCGAAAAGATCCCTTTAGGTTATCTGCAAGACTAAAACTTTAGGAAGCTAAAGTTTTCAGCCTTTAAGTTACAATCTTTACAAGTATTCTATGAGAATTTATTAAACTACAGTTACTCCCAAGCTGAGACTTTCATTGATACAAAAATGTCTACAAATTTTCCACGATTACGTTTTTTCTATTCAAGGGATTACCTCAAGAAAATGCTTTTCACACAACAAAAACCAATTCGAATAACCGCAACAAAACGCCAAACAAATGCATACCGTAGGTTCTGGCAATTCGCGGCCGACTCGGCGACGAGCGTTCTCCAGCGATATTCTCCGCCACAACACTGACCTTGTATTCGGTGTCGGGCGTCAGCTCCGTTAACAAAATTTCTGTTGACGTTGCGTTGACTTCAATACTTTTTGGTAGTTGAAACCCCTCTTTCTCTCTGCCTCTTTCTTCATTAAACTCAACGCCGTTCCCAATGCCTTCCTTAGTTCCACCTTCAATCTTTTGGCGATTCCGACCCAAAAAGAAACCATCGTTCAACGCCTTGTAACTGATAATAAATTTTGACGGCAACGATAACGATAAATTACTGTTTTGCTTTTCGGTCCGTTCCACTTTCTTTCCACTAGGGTTATGGAGCGAGCGCAACATACTGGAGTAATTCCATGCAATCAGCATTGACTCATGCGACACAGTTTGCAGGCGGTTGATCTAAATATTGGGTTGAGGAATAAGTTCGTTCGGTTTTTTTCTAAGAGCTGTATTTAAATAAATTTGTTTTTTTGGCAAAGTGTATATACTTTTAATAGCGCTTTTTCTGCTCTACAAAACTGTGTTTTTTGATTTTTCTAAAAATTTAATTGGCCGAAAAAATGAACTGCGATCAAAAGACGAAGGTCAAAGTCGCCTTTTTTGAACTTTGCAAACCATTTTTGTGCTGCGCGCTCGCCCATGACATCTTCTCCATACACGTTGCATATGTCCCAAGCGGCTTCAGCTGCTTTTTGACCGCATTGAAAAGTAGGTGTCGAAAATGCTGATTTTTGCCTTCAGGGTATTCCATTTCTAAGCTTGAAAAATAGGAAAATATTAAATTTTTAGAAAAATCTAAAAACAGTTTTGTATAGCAGAAAAAGCGCTATCGAAAGTATATACACTTTGCCAAAAAAAACATATTTAAATAAAACCGAACGAACTTATTCCTCAACCCAATACAAACTATCTAAATAGCCAAAAATAACAAATTTACAAAATCCTACCACTGGAGGTGGGAGAAGCAATGATCCGTCTCTGGATTCCTCCGATTCTTCTTCGTCTGCTTCGGTTTCATTGTCCGTATACTCAATGTTCTCGTCGTCTCCTTTAACTTTTCCTTCACCCCCTTGAACGTCCTCCTCCTCCTCGACAACGGTCTTTTCAGCATTTTCAGGAGACCTGAGCCATTCGGTCGGCTCACTCGACAAACGGCTACGATCCCCATAACTGGCGATGACGCGTAATTGAAAACTAAAAGCACTCTATCAATCAAGTGAAAGACCTAAACACTACTATCAGAACAAAAGATGTTAATCAGTTCTTTTAGACAAACGAACGCGGACAAAAAGATGCAATATGATTTAATCAATAATTTTTTTTAATTTTTCAAATTTTAATTACGGTACATTTCGTGACAAATTTTAAATACGCTTTTTTCCGTTATTTTTGTGGCATTATATGGCATTAATGTAAAACTATGATTCAAATTTGACAATATTTAAACATATACTGTAGTTTTTTTGAATCCATTGTTGATTATATGATTGTTCATTTATACCATAAATCACAATGCTACAAAAAATGGCAGAAAAGAACTCATAAACACAGAACTGTACCGTAATTATGACTTAAAAAAAGGATTTGAAAAACTATATAATTGATTACATCACACGTATTTTTCTCCGCAGACTCCCCAAACCTGTTGCCAGTTTTTGTCGGTGCTAGTTTCCGCAAAGTTAAAGCGCGCACATGCGATTGAACGCGCTCCACAATAATCCAGCCACCGGCGTCCAACTTTGATTTGCTGCTTTTCAACTCGCCGTCACTTTCATCATCTTTGGCACGCCAGCGCATCTCTACAATAAAGTTTTGAATTTGTGCCAATTTCGAGTAGCTTTTCGAATCGACGTTCCATTGAATGCGCACAGAATTGTCGCCAGCAATAAATGCTCGTGGGCGCGAAATCATCACCAATTGCTCCTTCTTCACTTCATTTGACTTAGCCTGAATTTACTTAGTGAACGTTAGCAGAAATAAATTTTAAAAAAACTATATTGACCTTCTCGGTCTCATTTCTTTGATGAGGCTTATGCTCCTTCTTGCTGGCCTGCGTCGCAATAATTGACGCTGCGACATTCAGTGTGGTTGTTGACGGTTCGCGTCGGTTGAGGCGGTCGTCCACGTACAAGTTCATCGCCCTGCCGCGCTCCAGCCCACTGCCATACACTTCAGCCTCTTCCATCGCCGGCCGTGAAACACACTAATAATAAAAATTTAACGTCAAACATTAAAAAAAATAAATGAGAAAAACCTGAACACTCCCGGCTAGTGGATTGTTGGCGCGCAGCGTAACATTGATTGGATTAGTAAAGAAGTTGGTTTGTGGTGGAACGCCCATTTCCTCCATTGCGTCGATTAAAGCCAGGCCATTGACGAAGACCATCGGAATTTCGTAGCGCAAATTATGCGCATAGCAGCTCAGCTATAAAAGACAATTTTTGCTGATTAAATAAAGAAATATAAACAAAAGGCAAATTTAAAGGGTCAACATTCATATTGTCAACAGGCATGTTAGACTAGCTGTGGTTTACCCAGTCAATGCTCCCTCCTCCAAAGGTTTTATAATAACGCAAGCTTAATTAAAAAAATGCAGGCCTACGCTAAAAGAAAAGAACAAAGCATACAAAGAGATAAAATCCTATTATGCAAAACACTCAAAACTAAAAAGAGGTTTCTGTCAAGTTGCAATTTGAAGGAGAAGGTAAATGCTCAATGTTCTGTAATAACCACGTTTTATCAAAAACCTCAGCTGCTTGCAACAAAAAAATAAATAAACCAATGCCACAACAAAAAGTTCGACACAAAAAATTTAAATGACTCAAAAATCGATACAAATTTCAAAGAAACAGAAAAGACAGCAATTTAAATTTTTATAACTATCATTTAGTCTTTTATGGCCTGCCCCAAGACGGAAATCCAAGACAAACTAGTTTACTAGACTCTGTACAAAAATTTGAATAAATGATTTTTAAAATTTCAGGAAACTTTTAAAACTGAATTTGTCTCAACACGATTTGCCAAAACTGAAAAAAGCAAAAAAAGGGCCATAATAATAACAGTAGCTCAATTCCATTCAATATTTGTCCCTATCTACAAAAATCAAAGTCTGAGATTCTACCTGCCAGGACTTGTCGCTAACCGTCTGCGCCAACATAAGACGGACGTTGGTTGGCGCGTGGACAACCAGACGATAAATGACACGCGGGAATTTTGACACGTCAAAGCTGTTCGACGAGTGGAGTGCAGTGGCGGCAGCGCCGTTAATATTTTCCACGCCCGAAGCGAAGATCACTGGCGGAATGCCGTGGCATATGTAGTCACCAGAATCCTCGAGCGTCACCTAGACAATGTCAAACAATTGAGTTTTCATAGAGAAAAAACTAAAAAAGAAAATACGTGTTTGATCCTGAGATTGCCCCATATCTGACGAATTCGCGCTCGGTCATCCGTCAGCGACACAGCCGGCATCTCTTTGTCCGACCGATTCCACATAACCTATAAAACCGGCTTATTTACCCAAATAGCGTAAAAAAAAGAAGACAAATACAATCAAACAAACCTTTGCCTCCCAAATTACACATTCCAAAATAGTCGTTTGGCCGACAACAACGTGGTACTCGATCGGCTCTGAGTAATTGACGGCCTCCGGAAAGACAATGTGCGGATGCTTGAACTCGGTGGTTTCGCTGTTTCTAAATAAAGATTGGCCCAAAAATTCGTTGCCAAATATCCTTGGTTCCACCTAAAAACAAATTTATCATTACTGTAATTTAGCATCCGATAAAGCTCAATTGTTTCAAAAAAACCGTTAAAGACCTGCTTAATCAGATGAAGTTATAAATAATGTGTGTAGATAATGCAAACGTAGTCTAAGTGCGCACACTTGTTTAAAATTTGTTCCAAGAAAACTTACATAAATAAAGAATAGGGCGCCGCTGGGGAATTTTTTTTTTGAACCACTTTATTGAAGTTTTGGAACCTCCATAATTTTGCTGTTACAAAATAGACAATTTGTGTGAAAAAAATCATCACTTGTTCTGTTATTCGTTGGGTATAGCATAGCGTAGCTTTTAATAACCCAAAATGCATAATTTGCAAGCGCTTACGATAAGGACAACTGGACGAGGAGCGCGCCGGGTCTGATTAGTAAATGTGTTGCGCACAATACAAAAGTATCGGCCGGCATCACTGGGCTGCGTTAACGCAATTTGTAGACCCAACGTCGTGACAATGAAGCGTTCGTTGCCTGCAACAAAAATCAAATTATTTTAACCGCTAGAATGCAACAGAGTAAGTGGTTACCGGTCTTTCCAAGTGCTACGCCTTCGTGACCGTATTTTTCAAACCAAAGCTCGGGCGGGCCTGGAATCACGTCGGGAAGGCCGTGACACGCCAGCCTGGCCACCTAAAAATTTTTTTTCGTATTTTTTTTGTAAAAATATGTGTTCTTAACCAGGACTGATTTTCCATCTTTTCTGCCAAATTACATTTTGTTTCATTCTGTTTTCGTGCCAAAACACACTTTAATTCAAAATGAAAATAAAAATAAGCAAAAGAATAAGAATAAAGGATGAAGCTGAGCTTTCATTCCAGCGCACAATGAATCCAGGCGATTTTACTTTAAACCCACACAGAAACTGAATAAGGAAAAGCTTTATCCATAGAAATCCAAAAACTGCTATGTTAATTCCAAAACTACATTCTTATAAGTATTTATTAAGCTACTGTAGTAGCTTGAATTACAATCAACTGTAAGGACTGATTTTCAACTCTAATAAAAGCGCTGCAAACAAAAAAATAGTAAAAAAATAAGTGAATTGAAAATTTTGACAGGTTAAGTACTTTAATACAGAATATAGAATAGAATCGCTATATAAAGAAATGAAATCGCTATCTACGAAGATAGTTGACTCATTCCTACTTCATTTTTGGCGAGACGCATTCTTCCAGCAAATCAAAAAATGAAAAATTTACTTGTCCTTGGCGCACGCGTACCGAAGGCTCGTCGTAGCGCTCAAATTTGGTGATGCGCGCTCGACGTAGTTTTAGAGGCGCGGACACAAGTCGACTGTTGACGGTGTGCTTTGGCGCCACATTGATTTGGCGGATAATCGCCGAGCACTGGTACTCGCCTTCGCTGTAGTGGGATGCCTGCACAATGCGTAACCTAAAAACAACGAGGTCTTGGCAAAGCCGTTAACATAAAAAAAAAGCCTTTTTCTCTTAATCCGCCGCCCAATTTTTTCACAATAAAAAATTTGCGAGTGAGAAAAATATATTGGAGCGCCCTTCAAAACGGAAAAAAAATTTTATGAGTCGAATTTTCAGTTTTTTTGTACTCTCTCTCCATCAAGCAACAACTGTAGCGAAGAAAAATCTACGTGCAATATTCAAAAAATAAAAAATTTAAAGGAAAACGAAAAAATTTTAAAAAAAATTACAAAATGCCAAAGCATGCCAAATTTGAATGTTTCTAAGTGAATTACTTTTTAAAAAATGTAAACTTAAAATTCTTATATAGAATGTAAACAAGCTTTTGTTTGACATAAACGCTGCTGCAACCGAGTGGTAAAACAATGCCAACTAATTGGTCACCGGTGTAAAAGGCCATAACACATTCATTCCCCAAATCTAATCCTTCACTTCTTATACCGTAATTGCCACAACAAATCATAAAAACCAACACTGAATTTAGCTTTTCAAAAGCAAATTCGTTGGGCAAATTGCGTTGTCTTTTGCCGGAGATATTTTCAAGGTCGGCGATCGGCGTTCCGTCTTTCATCCACAACAAACGATCTAGGGTGGCGTTCGCCCACTCGACTGGCTGACCGGCTATTCGGCATTCCAATCGAGTTTCCACGCCCCGCACCAAATATCTGCTGTTGGCGTGGACAACGAGCTCCGGCAACTTGAAAATTCCTAAAATATCGAAAATTGAGTCTCTTAACATCTAATCTAAAGTATACTCCGTTTTATAGATATTTGGCCTCAAACGACCTAGTCTCAAGATAATTAGTCTTTTAGCTATGACACTTAATTTAAACATTTTGCCTAAAGTCATCTGATCTCAGGGAACATTTGGCATTACAGACGTTAAGTCTTAAAGCACAAAGTCTCAACACACAAAACCTCGCAAATTTTAGGTTTTAAAACACCTAATCTTAGAGGACGTTTGTCCTCATGAACATTTAGTCTCAGGACACCAGACCTAAAGAGCACTTGACCTCACAGGCATTAGAGACGGCAGATATTCTAATCAACTAGCCGTCCTTAAGGCTAAGTACCTTTAGTCCAAGCATCAAAGGCCTAATATCAAAGAACCATATGAGTACGCAATTACCTCCTTCAGACGTGCTGGCGCAGACAAAGTGGAAAAAAACGAATAGCGTCGCAAAAATAACTTGCAAAGAGTGCATTTTTTTAAGGTGGAGGAAGGGAATTGCCAAAAACAAATAAAATTAAAATTAAATATTCAGTACGCAGCAGTTGTTGGATATGGCATTGCGTCAGACCTTGTGGCGAATTTTTATTGCCTAAAATGTTAACTCGTAAAAATTGAAATTAATCGCTGAGTCATTTAACAACTTTGTTTAACAATTGCAATCTCAAACTCTATTGAGCTCATCCTGAGCGTAAAAACAACCCCTTACCAATTGCCTTATTAATATAATAGACTGTATCATGACCAAAACAGTGTAACGTATAAATACACGTTAGGTTCCTTATTATAATTTGAATCCTTGTAAAACAAGCTGGAGACTGACATTCCCCTAGCAAAACAAAAACTAATTGCTCAGCAATGTTTTTCTTACATTTGCTGCCGCTGCTGCCGCATTAAAAAAAATTCCAAACACATCGGCAAAGGTCGACATCCTAGCAATGTAGTTAATCGCATAGACATCAAAGGCCTAAGCGACTAAATTTTAACGGCTAACCAATTCGTTAAACCAAAAACTTCACAAAAATAAAACAGTTCAAATTTTGTTTTATGGAAAAAAAACCTTTTCGAATATTTTACATTCTTAAAAATTAAAAGCAAAATCAAAGTAAATTTTCCTTCAATTCGATAAAAAAAATTCTTTTGGTTTTGGGACAATTTTTTTCACGACAAAAAAAATTTGTTTGCAAACTTTTTTTATAGCAAAAAAAAACGTATTTTTTACTATTAATACTATTATAATATATGAAAGACGGTGTGTGTATTCAATAATGTGTGTCAGTGCTGTGTGTGTATTTGTGAGTTGAGAGTGTATTTGATGGGTATTAGCCGTTTTATTATTTACGTTTTGGTTATTTTTGGATATTTTAGGTTGAGTGGACATCCAATATTGTTTTCCATTTCTCCACTTTTTCTGGAGCACTCATTTTTTAAGGACATTTTCCAATTAAGGATATATTTCCAATAATTTTTTTGTCTATTTTATGAAAACAAGTTCAGGAAAAGCCAAAACGCGTTTAGTCGGCTATATTATAATTTTGCATTTGCAAAAAACTTAAATTATACGCTTAATTTGGTGGACCGTAAGGGCTTTTTTAGCTGACCACAAAGTGTTTTATGTGAGGAAAGGCTAACACACTTTTTATCAGAATATTTCAGACGGATTAAGCAATTGGAAAGAGCAATATACTGTACCCTTTCAAAAATAAAAAAAAATCTAACAATTTTCAGAATGTCATTTTGAAATCAAAATTTTAGCAAAATGTTTTCTTCTATAATTTAAAACAAAACAGCTTTAACTTTTCCTACAGCTTTATCCATTATGACCGGTGAAACAATTTTTAAGATTAACTACAAATCGGTAAGCATGTTCAATTTCAATTATCAATGCAGACATAAAATGCCATCGGAAGGCAAATTGCATCAACTCCGAATGGTTTAAATGGTTTTAAGGATCTCTGACACATAAAGTTGAACAATGTTATTCAAGATTCGCTTTTTTACAAGCACACAAAAAATTGCGAGAAAAAAGTTATACTGGTTGATCTATGACCGGATCACACTGCAATTTCAATACAAAACTGCAGCAGGAATGGTAACAAAATGCCACTTTAGTTTTGCGATTTATGAGTCCGCCCTTAAACTGCGCGTGGTTTTCAGCCTATGACTTCGTAACACTTATTAACTGATCCAACAAATCACACAAAAAAAAAAAAACGCCAACATTATGTACCACAATACAACAAAAACTTACCAAAAAATACAAAAAAAAATGTTAGAATGTATAAAAAAAAATAAGATAAACGGAATTAAACCCACTTCAAGTCATTATTTCACTCCTAAATTATTTGGAAACAATACCCACATAACAATCAAACAGATGAAAACAAAAAACAATTGCATTATTTCTACAAAGCCCACTCTCTCCATTCGACCCTTTTGTTAATTATTCAACGCCTAGCCTTTTCAGACTCTTTTATTTAAATGCACAAAAATATCAAAAAAAAAAGAAGTTGTAAAGAGTCCTCGCCTTACACCTTCAAAGTAAAAAAAAGGTGGAAAAATCGAGTTGGCACGTCTGTTTTGCTTTGTTTTAGCGCCACCAAAACAAAACACAAAAAAGCGAGTGAGTGAGTAGTGGAGAAAACTTTATTTGTGCCAATTTAATTTATGCTTACCAAGGCGGAAAATTTTTTATTATTATATCGCGCTAACAGTGAAACTTATTTTTTTTCCAAGTTTTAACAAATTCACTTTTTTGCGCTTTTAAATTCCAAAAAAATAAAATTAGAAAATTAAAAATAATAAAATTTACTTATTTTTGAAAAATCAAACAAATTTGTGCAAATTTAAGAACTAAGCCTTTAAAGGCCAACAAAAAGATTATATAACAAAGTTTATATATTAAAAAAAACTGTTAAGCTTTTAGTTGTTAGGCATTCTGCCTCAAGACACCCATCTAAAAAAACACATGAATTTTTGCTACAAAACTCAAAGCATGGCGTTTTGTACTAACTTTTTCAGATTTTTTTTTTAACGCCAAATTATTTTTTTGTACATTGCTTTTTATTTGCTTTAACAATTTTTATAAGTGGATCAGACTACAAGAATGTCCAATACATATCTAAATAAGTCTAAAGACCACAAGCAGCCCTAAGCCAGTAATTGCAACAATTTATGGCACAATGCCACACAACTCTCCGCCAATTTTAAGAACAAATTCAACGTTAATCATAATAGGCGTGGATTTCTGTGTATGAACTAAATTAGCCGAATTTTGTGCAATTCAAATTATAAGCAAATATGAAAATATGTTTGCTCCCAGATCCCTCCAAAACCAAATATAACTTTTTCAGTTTGTTTTGAAGTCCCGGTCCGCCCAGCAGTATCATTTTTTATTTACTTTAATGGTTCGCCCTTCCCCCATCAACAAAAGCTTTTCCGCCCCAAAGACTCCATTCTCTGCAAATTCTAGAAACCCCTCTCCATTTAAATAAAAAAAAAACCAACAATGTTATCTACAGTTTCCATGCATACCCACCAAAAACAATACAAATAACACGTTAAACAATAAAATTAAAATAGAAAAAAATCTCCAAATTCCCCAAAAAAAACAAAATTATTAACGATTAAAAAATTACCTGTATGAAAAATGGTCGCGATTTGTCGGCAGAAAAAAAAACTTTTAAATCCAAATATCCCAACAAAATAAAAGAAGCAAATTCCCTTCCCCTCCTCCCAAAACAATTAATTTGAAAATAGAAACATCGAGTTGTACTACCTTACGCAACAACAAAACAACAACCAAACTGTAAACAAATATTTTTTTCCACGGAAGCTGTGTGCTAACATTGTTTTAAAAAAATGTGGATGCTTAAAATGTTTGTTAGCGGGTAAATGGTTAAAAACTAATGGATCGCCGAGTAATTGATCAATTATCATTTTCAACAGATGACCGACAAAGCGCGCTTGACAGACGAGCAGCTTTACAAAATCAATAAACGGGAAGCCTTTAAAAACTATTTTTGCAATTCTCCACAGTAGAATATTAATTATGGGTTTCTCGGAATGACAATTTCAAAAAGAATTAGTCCAATTAAAACAAGCATATGCGAGTGACCTAAATAAATAAATTTCTAATTTAAGACAAACAGTAAATACATGTAAAAAAGCTAAACTGTCCAAAAACTGGAGTGTCAACAAAGTTTCACAATTAAAGTAAAACATTTTACATTATCTTAGCTTACAGACAGTTATTCAACATTAGACTGCAAAGGTTCCAAAATGATCGGAAATAAACTCCAGAGGAGGCTCAAGCACTAACAAAATTCAAAAAAGAAAATAAAGAAAAGGTTTGTGAAATTAGCTTTGAGCATTTTTTTGCAGTAGAATGCATGTGTAAACATAACAAATTGTCTTTGCGCATTCAAGTAAAACCAAATTTGGAGAAAACGAACAAAAACCAACCCATCTCTCAAACTAATTTAAAAGCGCAAAAAATATATGTTTAGGACCAAAAAAAAACACATATTTACAAAAGATGGAAAATAAAAAGAAATCATATTGACATTTTTCTTCCTCTCTCCATGAAGTAAAAACGTTCAGGGGAATATCAATCAAGTTATGAATGGAGGAGTAGCAGAACGATTCCAACCAAAAAATGAAAAATAAATGTTTGAATAAGTTTTTACATTTTTTGAAAACGCTTTTGACGGAGCAAAAAATTTTCCTTAACAGTCTGTCTAAGCCCACAATATGACACTTTGCTTAAAAATTATTTGGCATAAGCAGAACAATTCATTACAGGACAACAGTAAATTCAATAAGTTAAACCTCAGCCAGAAAATGTAAATCAGGTGAGACTTAAAACAATTGAAATTTTTTTACATTGCATTAGAAAAAGTTATATTTTGTTATATTAGTTATATTTTGGAAAAAACCAATGCCACTAAACGTAATGGCCTGAACCACTTGACTCGTTTGAGTCACTTGACTCAAAGTTTTTTTTTCCGGGTTTACTTTTTCTAAACCTAAGCCACTTTATTGTTCATTTGATTCACAAAACTGCAAACCACAGCATTAAAAGCTCAAGGATTTACAAGCCATTGCAAACCACTTACATATCACTGCTGCCAACATTATCAGTAAATGCTGCGTAAAAAAGCATACAGTTTATTTCTCCGTAGAAAACTTCGCGATATTGACTTAAAAATACAAGAAAAAGTTCTTTACCACCATCTAAGAAAAATATGGACTACCCAAATAAAATAATAAAATAAAAATAAACATTTTAAAATGACTATAATTAGTTATCCACAAAAAACACATTAATTATGCCTAGATATAAGATTTATTACTTTACAGTCACCAAAATTGTTTATTAAAATACAATTGAATGCGAGTTCTGTAGTGTCCAGCTGGTCAATGCAAATGCAAAAAAAAACATAGACGTTGAACCAAAAATAAACAAAAAAATTGATTTTAGTGTAAAAAGAAAAAGACGAAAAGGGATAGGGATAGGGGAAGGAAGAGGATTAAAAACGTTCACTTTCAATATTTATAATACACATTTACAATATGAAGATAGAAACACAATAACAAAAAATGAGTCAGTTGAAAATGCGAGTAGACAATCTTTTATAAAGTCAAAACATTTTGTACTTTTCAATGTCCTAAGAGACATTTCATTGAAAAAATCAAATAAAAAAGAATTTGGAAAAATATACAAGAGATTTAAGGAATCTTAACCTTTAGACATTATGTTTCCTCACATTCCTTATCCAGTTATTTTACAAAAGTACATACGAGTGAATGGCAAATTAAGTGCAAGAATATTCAATTTACGCATAGCATTGAGTCCGACTTTTAGCATTCAAAAGCCGCAAAACGTTAAATGGTCAAATATGAATTTTCATAAAGAAGTTTGTTTTTCGCATATCCTCCATTTAGCGGTCTAACAATACAACGACGTTGTGTGCTGGACCCAATTGTAATTATAACAATATCGACATGACAAATTTTTTGCTCGTTGTCCAAAAAAAATTTCTTATTTGGGAGGATTGAGTACGGGTTGTACCAATTTTTCCAACTCAAAATGTATACAAAAAAAGTTATAACAGAAGAAAAATTTTCTTTTCGCTTTAATGTCGTAATTAGGATAATTTCATTTGTCTGCCTTATAAATGGAGAGAAAAATATTTTCTTTTTGCGCACTTTGGCGATTAAAGCCGAAAAAAAGTTTACTCAAGAAATGCCAAAACAAAATACATTTCGCATAAAACGAAAAAAAAACATTAGTTGGGAAAACAAACTACCGAAAATTTCCACAAAAGACTTTCAAAGACTTAAAATAAAGTTTAGGAAAAAATGTTAAGGGGAAAAACAAAAACAAATGCCCTATTTGGAAAGAAATACAAGATCTAAATACTCAAAAAAATTTGGGAGAATAAACTTCCAAAAAATTCTTCGGGAGAAAAAATTCCCAAAAATACTTTTTAAGATGGAAATGCAAAATTACCCATTTCATAAACTCCCAAACCACAATTCGAAAGAATTAAATCAAAAAAATTTTTGGGAGCAAAGTCCCCAAAATATATTTAAACCAAATTTTATTTTTATTTTTTTGTAGATCAAGCATTTAATATCGATTCAAGAACAATTATTGACCATTAATAATTTTTAAAGTAAAGAAATCAAATTGATTTTGAAAGAAATTAGAACTTTCAAACTTTGCCAAAATAATGAAAAGCATATACCGTAAAAATTAATTTGATATTCAGCAGAAAAAAGCATAAAAAATGAAAAAAAAAATATTCGAAAATGAATTAACCAAACAAGTTAATTTCATGACACGCTCTTAACATTACAAAAAAAATCCGCTAAGCGAGTCAATTTTTCAGTATTTCAGCAAACGACCTCAACTAAGTGTCCTAAAAAAGAAATAAATTTCAATTTTTGATTTTTCCATATTTTCATGGCCAATTTTCAGAGTCAAACATAAAAAGAATACATTATCTTTCCAATTTCAAAAGCTGTGCGACCAATTAATTTTTCTGGCATAAATGTGAACAAAATGCAAAGGAGCCAAATTCGTTTACCCATTTTGCAACAACCGGAAACAATTGAATCTGTAAAAAAATAAATGATTTATTTTTTCCGGTTTTTATAAATTGAAAAAAAGCAGTTAATTATGTAATTTAAGAGGAACAAAGATAATTTAAAACAGAACTTAAATACACAAAAAAGGTTATTTCTATGCGGTGCATATTTAGCCAATCTAAAAACCACACAGAAACTTCAGCATGTCATAACTCATAAATTCAGAAGTGAGGAAACTAAGAACCTACAAACTTCTATTACTTAATATAACAGTAAAGTTCAGTTAGGTGCAAGGACCGGGGCCCCTGTTTACTTTTCTAATTATGGAGGCCTATAAATAAAAAAATTGTCTATTCAAAATATGTGTGCTAATTAAGGAAAAAAAATAATATTAATTTATATACTTTCATTTAACTAGTAAATAAAAAAATAAACACAAAAAAAGAAAAGATAAGGAAATCGACTTGAAAAGGCGCTCAGAACCCAAAGCAGACGCGCCAAAAGTCGAGCAAACCAGGAAGCGTTGAGTCGTGAACTACACAAGGGAACTCACAAGGGCAGAGCGGCAAAACTCTCAGAAGCTCGAGAGCAAGGCCGGAAAGCAGAAACAGGAGTGGAGCCAGAAGGAGAACGCCGCAAGTCGAGTGCAAGCAGAAAATCTCACAAGCAAGTAAGAAAAAAATAGCGCATAAACTCTTAGGAACACGAAAGTTGTGAGAGCTAACAAGGAACGCGAGAGCCAAAAAGTTAGCAAGAACTGAGCACCAAAAAAACCACAACCAAGGATATGAGCTGGGTTTTGATTTAAGGATTTAAAATTGGCGCAGAAAATCGCGCTAGGACTAAAAGCAAATTAAAAAAAATTTGAATTTTGCGCCAAGCAACAGTATATTAACATGAATACAGCACCCTAAAGCACAAAAGACAAACTAGATTTTAAAAAACTGGCATATGCATTAATAAAAGTAAAATAATTTAATTCATAAAAAATAATATCCTTGACATCTACAAGTAAAATGTTTATAACTCAACTCATTAATTGTGCATTGAAATCCAGAAAATTGCCTGCAAAAAAAAACAATGCATATACACAAAACATAACACATTACGTTTTAGAAAAACCTGTTGCACAAAATAACTAACTAACAAAACAAAATTATAAAACATTGAACAATTAACGCTGAAATTTTCAAAACAAATTTTTGTTTTTCAAATATACTTTTTAAATAAGTTAAAAATGTCAAGATACATAATAACTCAAGCTAGAAACGCATATTATACACAATTGACGGGCGGCTGGCAAATGAATAAAACAATCTTAATTAAGAAAAAAAAAATGAAAAAGACACAACGCCAAATACTTTGCCAGTAAAGCGCAATTTTAAATATATAAACAAAAAAAAGTGAATTTAATCCTCGGATTCCAATTCACAAAGCTTAATGTATTCCCGAGTTGGCCGAGGATTTATGCGACAATAGAAAAAAAATTTTCTTAGAAAAACCAAACATACATGTATAAGTAAAAATTTAAAAAAATTTCCAAATACATTTTTAAAAAAGGAAAATTTATTTTAGCTAATTTTAAAAACGTCTCCTTACTTTTTGAAAAAAAAAAGAAGGGATGAGTTTATATTTTCTCAAAAGAAAATTCCAAGTCGAGATTAAATCAAAACCAACCAAGCAATGGAGGGAGAGGGAAAGACAAACAAAATTTGCATAATTTTGCATTTTCGTGTTTTTTTTTTGTTCCTCCTTCGCACTCTTTCCACATCAACTATAGCTATTTTGTGTTCCAGTCAAGGAAGAGACATTCAGTCGCTTACACATTTCCACATGTACTATACACCAAAACAATTTGTACTATATTTTGCAACAAAATAATATTTCATTTGGAGAAATGAAAAGGAGCAAAAATACTTATTAAAACTTTTTCTTTTTAAGAATAAATTACCATGTAAGTATGTAAATGTTGGAATCGTAAATAAATATTTACCTTTTTTGGAGGGGAAAGGCAAGAAAAATTTGGGTAAAATACCGGGGAGAAAGCCGGCCTTGAAAAGGTAAAAATTGCTTTGATTTGCAAAAACAATAATATGATATTTGACATTTTAATTGCCAAACAATAATATTGTTAATAGATGTGCGCAAAGGTTTAAGAGTAGGAGTGCAATTGTAAATCAGAACATTGGTGCAATATTTTTTTATCGCTCTAAAATTTAATTTATCGTTTTGTTTAGTTTTCTTATTAGGCAAATAATTATATAACACTGAAAATCAGAATAAGAGGCAAAGTCACTTATAAATAACTGCCATGATCCACCCAAAAAGAGTTATTAATATAAGATAGCGTGCTAGTTCATAAAACGCAAGTTGACAGGCATGGCCTAAATTTAAGCGCGAGTAAGTCGTTTATCCATCTAAAGACTATTCGTATTTACTTTTCAACGCAAACCAACGAAATCACAACGAATAAGAAACGGAAATAGCTTCGTTACAATTTTACTATTTTAGCAACTTGCAACAAGTGTCAACTCGTGGCAGTCAGCCTGCAATATTTTAATATGATTGCTGCGATTTCAAAGTATTACAAATAAAAATTCAATATTAGTTTTAAGATGCAGCAAAACATAAAAAAGTTAAAAAATTTTTTAACTTGGCTTACACATGACACAAAAGGTAAAATCATATGTAATGCTATAGACCACAGGGGTTTTTAAAACAACATTCAACTGCAAGTTAAATTGACATATTTACAAACTCATTCGAATAAGTCATTTGACTTTAAAAAATTTTAGGCTCAAGTATGAGTCAATTTTTAGTGAACCGGACAAAAAAAGTTCGGTTTTGGCTCCGAAACCTGCAATAAATTATTTTTTAAATTTAATAATCGCAAAATGTTTTTTTTAATTTTTCAGATTGAAAACAAAACTGCAAGTATTCATTACTGCCCCAAAGTTGATTTTCACTCCACACAATAATTATTTAAAGGCTCTAAATTTTGCAAACCGAAGTCCATACATGATTAATCACAAAATACAAGAATGATGCCAACAGGTAAAAAATTTCAATAAAGTATTTAATACCTACCAAAAATTTGACATACTTAATTAATTTTCTAAAATAAAAGTGAATAAAAGAAAGAAAAAGCGGAAAAGAAATAGAATAAAACATTTCCCCCAAAAAATGAATCATTAAACAATCACCAAAAACAAACATTTCGTTTTCAATTTCGTTCAAATACAATATTTAAAAAAAATGGAAAAAAAACGTTTCAAACTTTGATGAATGGGATGCAAAGATTAATAATTCCTTTTTTTTTGCGAAATTGCAAGAGGAGGAGAAAGTGAAGGCAACGGGGTTAAAGAAGGAGGAGGGGGGAAGGGGGGGGGACAAAGTAAGAATAATGGCCTAAAGGATTGTATATATTTCAAACTTTGCAGAAATTTGGGACGATAAAAATTTCTTGTTTTGCGATGCTTTGCAGATAACACAAAAGTTGTATAACCATTAAAATTTAAACGGCGAACGAAATTGCAAATGCATTTTAGGGGTCGAGTAAAAGGCTTATTTACATAAAAATAGTATAAGATTAAGGTTAAGACTTTGTTCCAAAGTATTAAGCAAACGTTGAAAAAAAAAACTTTGTCTCGCACCGCTTTGATTATCTAACACTTTTTTTTTGGAAGGAATTATATTTTTCTTAGGAGCCATTTTTTCAATAAACCCAATTCAAACACCCTTGATTTAACCAACATTGATTTTACCACAAAACCAGAAGTTTTGTTTTCAATAACATAAACCAATGCAAATATAAATCACACATATGAGGTCTTCGTTATTGTGAAAAAATAAAAGCAAAAAAAAAAACATTTTTACAAAGAAAGGAAAAAAACAAATTGCTTTTCGAAGAACTTTTTCTTTCTGTTGAGCAATAGGGAATTCACATAATAAATTTTAGAACGTTGTAAAAAAAATTAAAAAAAAATTAAACAAATTTTCTATTCGTCTTTTTAAGATTTTGTTTCGAGATTAAAAGTGTATGCAAAAGTAATTCTTCTACGACTTAGCCTATCCTTGCTTCTTTCTCAATTCCTTTGTACCGTTATGAGTTTTCATGACTTATCATTAGTCCATCTTCTTTTTTACAAATTTTTTTCTTCCATTCCTCCTCTTCTCTCCTTATTTTGTATCCTCAAACTGTCGTTCCTTTCCTCTCAGACCTTTCCATCCCATCTCTCCCATCCCCCTTCTCTATTTCTTTTCCCAGCCTCCTCTCCCTCTCCCTTTTCTGTCCCTTTAATTCTAAATCCCACTGATTTCGGCCTTCAAATATTATTTTGCTACATCATTCAACTTCTTTCCTTCTGCACCCATTGTCTTTGTTCCAACATCCCTGCGTATTTCAGTCTTACCTGATTCCTTTTAATTTTTTCCGACTATCTTTCCTCTTTCTACTTATTTTTCTCTTAAATACCCAAACAATATGTATACTACACAAGCATTTCTTCTTTAGTAAATCTTTAAAACCAATAATGTTTTCTTTGTTACCTAACGGTTTATTCCTTCAAACAAGAAAAATAACAATTTTAACCTTGAACAAGTTTCTCTAAAAAAAAATAAAAACAAAAATAAAATTTGAAAAATAAATACAATTCGGCTAAAAAATTAAACAAAAACACAAAAGCTGTAATCTATGCATTAACCGAATCGAGTTTTTACACATGCTCGCTCTGTCATTAAAACATTTACCGTCTAGGTTAGACCGTGTGAGCTTAACTAACAAGTTTACAAACCAAAAAATGCTTGCTTGTAAGGTAATATTGTTGCGTACGCAATACAAATAGAATTAATTTCAAATAATTTTTAATACAAAATGTCAAAAGTATCAAATTCCAATTATGATTACAATTAATTTTGTTATTTTTTGCGATAATATTATTTCACCCTTTTATTTTGACATTTTTATTATCGTTTTTTCTTCTTCCTTTTTCGCCCCTTGCGTTCCTTTTTTGTTTTTCCTGTTCGTTCTTTTATTCCGTTTGATTTTAATAAAGTTTATTATTAAAAGGAGCTCTTTGCCACAAATAAAAAGAAAACAAAAAATACAGACTGATAATGAAGAGTACTAGAACCTTGCTCATAAAAAACACAATGCCTAACCATAACCCAAAAAAATTCCAAACAAACCCTCCTCAACAACAACGACTAAAAAACCAATCCAATAAAATCATTGTCCAACGGATAATTAAAATTAATCTGAGAATTGCAAAAAAAAACTCCACAAAAATTAGCAAATTCCACTTGGCATTATTATTATTATTAGCCAACACCAAAAAAAAATAATGAAGCAAACGGAAGCAAATAAAAATTAAAACAAGACACAAAAAATGAGCATAAAATTTGGGCAAAAATTAATAATTTCTCCACTATTTTTTCTTGGCCATCTGCCAATATCGAAACAAAAAAACCAAACAAAACTTATAGTGCTGTCTCTCTCCACCCCAAATTTGTGTGAAAATAAATTTCACACGCTTTTTTTGAGTCTCGGAGACCAGAATAAAAATTTGCTCTATTTACATGGTATGTATATGCTTATTGTACAAGAGGAATGGCGTTGTGGTCGGACACATTTATTACATCGTCTTCATAATTTCAACCATTTAACCATTTTTGGCGTTTTGTAACAAAAAAAGGCTTTCGTGTTTGTGTTTTATTTGAGTAAACATTCTGTTTTTAAATTTTTTGCTGAATGTTATTTGGTTTTTGAGTTTGCCTATTGTAGTTCAGCCAGAACAAGCCCGGCATGAATTCATTGTGAATAAAGTTAAAACAAAAACTAATTTAAGTGAAATGGTCGGAGTAGAGTTTTAAGGATTAGTTAAGTATTTGGTTTTATTTATTTTGCTTAAGTTGCAAACAAAATGAAGTTCGACGGTTTATTAATTATACATTCATAATTTTGACGCTATTTCTAGTTTAATTTTTCCTACAGCTTGCATTATTTTCATTTGTTAAAAAATTGCGAGTTTCCAAGATCCACAGAATGCAAGAGTTTCTCAATTTATTTGCACACCAATCCTTACAAATTGACAATCAGCCAGAAATTTTATTTTTTGCAACAAAAAAATTTTATTAATACTTTTCGATAAGCCTACCCTAAGCCTTTAATCTCCTTAAAAAATTGATTAAACACACTATTTTCATAAGAGTTTTTACTTGTAAATCTATGCAATGTAATCCATATTTTCAATTAAGCACTAAAACAATGCTGAAATCAATTGCATTGTTTTAAAAGTAACTCCAACATAAAAAGGATTTAAATTAAATAGCAATTTCAACACATTATGACTGTTGGAATTAAGGAGGCAAAAAACTTATTTGGAAATACTTGTTCATGTTTTATTTCTAACTATGCACGTTTATCAGAAATTGATTGGGATGAAAAGAGGCTGAGAGCCATAAACCATTGGGATTAGCAACAGATTAGGAATATTGGGTACAGCAGGACATTCAGGATAAAAAAGAGTGAACATCAGAAATGCTAAAGCATTAAAAAAAGAAAACAAATAATAATTTTTTTTGTTTTGAATTGGCATTGTGTTCATCTGTAAAAAGCCATAAATTGTGTTAGGTTTCATCTGAAAAAAAAAAGCATTCATGTTGGCACTCAGGTGTAAATGCACACTTTTGTTTATATGCCTATATATTAATACAATAGAACTTCACCCAAAAAAAAATTTTCCAACTACCTAAAATCTTATTCAAATTTGAATTAAAAAGAGAAAAATTTTACAGTAATCCTAACTCAAGTGTGTATCTCATTTTTTATATTTAATTATACAAATTATTAAACTTGTTAACACAACATTTTTGCCTGGCTTTTTTCATTAATTTTTAATTTGTTGTTTGTGTTTCTTTGGTTGTATTTATAATTATTATTTGGAACACATTTACAGCAAACAATTTTTTCTCCACTCCCTTCTCAATTTGTGGTCCATAGCTCCGGAAATCACTTTTTTTCCACAGAAGGAGATAAGAGTAAAACCTCGTTTTGCCAAAACAAGAAAAAAAGTGAACAATTGAGTGGATTGGCATGCACAAAATAAAGTGGCAATCTGAGTACAAAGAAAATTCAAATAGGAGTATACATTGACCCACGATTGACTATAGTAATTTAATATGTCATTTTGAAAACGACAAAAATATTAAACATACAACAATTATTGCATAATCTGCATATAAAAAAAAACAAAAACAAAGCCATTAGCCCAAAAAAATTCATAAAGACTAAAATAAATAAAACGAATTTGCCGAAAACAAAACTTTTTTGGAAAATGGGCAGTCAACAAGGAAAAATATTTTATAATTAAAAATTAAAGAAAAGCCTATTCAAAAAAGTCAAACAGTGTGGTGGATAAGAATAAAAATTTTCGTTCCTCACTGATTTATTTTTGATTGTGCAATAACTAAAAAAAATATATGCAAAAAGTGCTAAAAATTTTTGTTCACTTATTTAAAAATAAAAAAGTAATAAATCAATCTCCGGTCAACTTTCACAGGCAAAAATAAGAAGGAAAAATTTTCATTTTTACTGCATTTACAATCGTTATTAATTAATGAGAACAATTAATTAATTAAAAATATTAATGTTGGGTAATAATAAAGTTAAACAACTGCTGATAAGTGATATTAGCTAAGCTTGAGATTGTTTTCACCATGATATGTAATAACAATATCTGTTTCACTTTCAAATTTTTATTTGTGTGTTATACTTAAAATAAAATATGTTCAACATTATCAAACTATCAGCTGCACAAAATAATAGCTAGCATTGAAGCTTAATGACGTGTTTAGGCCAAGCCACAACATAAACTTGAGCTAAACCTTTAGCTAATGCTAAAACCTTTACAAAGCCTTAACCTTAGCCTAATATGAAGCATAAGCTTACATTAAAGCCCAAACCTTCGCATAAGTCCAAACCTTCGCGTAAGCTCAAACCTAAGCTGACGCAAAAACCAAATTCCCCACCTAAACTTAAGACGAAGCCTTGCACAAAATTCTAAGCCTAAACCTAACCTAAATCCTATATATGCGCAAGGCCAACCCTAAGGAAAAGCCTAATAAATATAGCTAAGCGTAAACCTAAAATTAGCGTTAATCATACCTCAAGCACAAAGATAACCCCAATATTATAAACATTATTTAAAAAATAGCGTTAACCATTAACAAGAAAAGATTGAAGTCACAGGTAATGGATATTGGCGGTTTAAATAACAAAATATTAATAATTTGTACATTAACTATGTTATGTATTTTTTTCATAAGTTTATTAATGCAAACAATTTTTTTTGCGCTCAAAGTTTTGTAACAAAACTCCCTAAAATAAATTTTCTCCAAAAAAAAACATATAATTAAATCGTCTTAAAATCCTTTGCGCAAGAATTTATTCCTTCCGCTCAAGTCAGTTTTCGTTGTAACTTAAAAGAGATGGGCTCACACTCACTTACACATTTTGCTCTCACTTACGCACTTTGGTACTTGTAAATTAAAGAAAATCCTTACTTTTTGTTCCACAAAAAAATTTTTGCATTAAAATCTTTCTTTTGGAAATTTGCAATTTTAAATTTGCAAATTCCAAATTTGACTATGTACGAAAAAGGCTATAAAACTTTTTCTTTCAATCTTAAAAACAAATTTGTAACTCAAGCAAAACGTATTATTAATATTAGAAAATTATATTAATTTTGCATTCATTGTTTTCACTTAAGTAATTACTAAAGAGTGCTGATTTGGGAGGAATCAATGAAAGGGTGCAATCGACAAGAAGGAACATAAAGGAGAAGCTTTCCAAAACAAAATAAGAACAGAACGTTAACTATGACAAACCAAAAACTGAATGCAAAGGGAAATATTACAACTGTCAATGATAACATACTAAAATATCAATTACAAATGTTTAAAGTTGATCGAAAAAAGCTTTTTCAAAAATTAATAAAAATATTTCTTTTAAATACGAGGATAGTTGGTGTTAAATAAAAAATAGTTTTTTGCGTAAGTGAGTGACATTTTTGATGTGGTTTACAAAATGAGGGATCAACCAAATTTTTTTTTGTGTTTGATTTATTATAAAATTGTCAATTTCTTACCTAAGTTGGCTCTGTTGTAGTTGATGGAAAGCAAATTATATCCTCTTTGAAATGCACTTTACTGCATTTTGCTCGGTTTCCACAAACTAATTTTATAGAACTTTGAACAAAGTGGGTACGTTTTTCTGGGTCACCGAATTCAAAGACGTCTTAAAGACGTTAGAAGTTTAATTTTTTTTACATAAATATCACCATTTTTTAGCACGTTTAAATCTTTCAAAATATACATAAACGACGCATGAGTCTTACCATGTTAATAAAATGCGTGTGTTGTATTTTAATTATTATCCTTAACTACTATATTTAAGCTGCTTGGGAGTATATTCACCTCCAGATTTAACATTTCACATTTAAATAGGGAAAGGGCTTTTCTATGTGTGTCTAGCCAAAACCGTTTATAAAATTCTATAACTTAATCATTGACCAAGTGATGAAGATTTTTTTTTGATACTAGTTTAAGGTGTTTAATTGATATAGTAAACAGTTTGTTTAACCTTTCAAATACAAAATAAATATTGCCATTGTTTTCAGCACGTTTTAATCTTTTAAAATATACAGGAACGGCACATGAGTCTTCCCGTGTTAATATTTGGAAAAACTATCCAACGCGTTACCATCCACAGAAAAGTTGTGGGTAAATTTATGCTTAGAGAAGAAGAAAAAAACAAATATTCAAATTTTCGTTTTAATCTCGCTTAATTTTTTTTTACAATTTGTAGAGTAATTTTGTTGGAATTTGCTTTTTATAAGTTGTACCGGAAAATTTCGATTACTTTGTCAAAACATACTCTTCTATATATTTTGCAACAAAAAAGGAGAGGAAGTTTTTTCGGAAAAAATTTTAAATTTCAAAATAATTTTGAAAGCTTTGAATAAAAAATAATATGCAATAAAAACAAAATTTATTTTTGCCCAAAAAAAGTTAAAAAATACGAAAAGCGCCGCAGAAATCAAATAGGGAGGGGTAAGTTAGACAGGAAATGGTTAATAAACAATTAAAATTGTTAAAATGTATATTAAAACTATGGCTTAATGGTTTTGAGTTTACAGATCTGCTTTTGCTTAAGACAAAATATCCCAACAATTTAGTCGATTATTTTATTTCTTATGACCTCTTCAGCCACAAAAAGAAAAAGTATCATTCGTCATCCCAGAACATCGGTGAAAATGCCGCAATGTTCAAAGTGTTAGGAGCATACTACTTTTTTTATTGTTTTGGCAAGATGTGCAACATATGGACTGCAAAAAGGGTTTTCTCAACTTAAAGTTAGGCATTTGTCAGTTTTTCCAAACAGAATATTCCTTCTGAGATGCTTTTATCATTAGCGGTTACAAAGTTATGAATTCAGTAATGTGGTAATGCATAGCCAAATCCAGAAAAGATATAGGTAAGTAAGAATTGAAAATCAAATACAAAATACATTCAATCAAAAACTACATTAAAAAGACAATGACGATAATTAAAAAATATTCTTTTTCATTAGTTAATTTAGGACATTTTTAAAAATGCAAGAAATTCAAGCTGTTTCTGCCCATTTTCAAGTTTTGCAAAAATAAAAATTTAAAATTAAAAACAAAATTTAACAAAAAATTAAAAAAAAGCTAAAGTAGAAAGAATATAGAAAAATTCAGAGCAAAGCTAATGAAAATAACAAAAGTGAAAAGGGAAAAAATTATTGAAATGGAAAAATGGTGCGCAATTTTTTTTCAATTCTTTAAAATTTCTTTTATATAAAACGATATAAATTTATTTTTTTAGCTTTTTTGGCTTTAATGAAATAATAAATCAAGCCTCTATAGACAAACTTTTCTTTAAGAGATCATTTGATTCAGGCCTTCCATAGATCCAACTTATATAAAAGAAGATTGCAGCAACTGAACAAAACGTTTTAAAATAAATTTGCACATTTAACAAAAAACCACAAGCAAAAACGAAAAAAGAGATGATGGAAAGAGCTTACCTTAGCATTAGCATCGACAAGATAATGACAGAGAGTGTTAAGCGTCCAATATGGCCAAAAACATCTAACATAAAGAAGCCGCATAAAGCACCCCATTAATGACAGAAAGTAAATAAACAGAAATTTGACAGAATGCCAACTCTGCTATAAATGCAGTTTTGGCGGTAATCTAAAAAAATAAAAAAAGGAAATTTTTAACAATGTTTAATGACGGCCGGTTTGTATTTCGATTAAACCGTTGTTCTATATTCAAAAAATCCAATTTAAGTATTTCTTCAACTTATGAAAACGTTTAGGAAAAAATTGAGATGTCGCAGGAATTTCACATGTACGGCCTGATTATAAGCGTTATTAATTAATAAAAAAAAAGTTCAGAACAGTGGTTTAACAAGCTAGTTAACATGTTTGTTCAAAATCAACAAAGTGAATGATAAAAAATGATTTATTTCAAGAAAAAAAATATAAAACAATAATAAAGTTGATTGTTAACCCACATATTAAATAAAATGGGAGTGTTAAAGCTTCAAAAATAAATTTATAAAATACTAAAATTTGAACCATCCAACGTAATAGTTGTCTGGATAATGCCTGATAAACCATTTACGAATTTCATTATACACAAATATGAAGACATCGACGCCGGCAACAATCAGCCAACAGCCGAGAGGTATTGGTGCTCCACCGAGGAATGTATAGAGACCTGCAAAATGAAACCAAAATAAATGCTTAGATAATAACGTAATGGAAACTTTATCAAAATTTACCTGGCATATAAACAAAGCTGACAATCAGCAAAAATTCAACGCTCACGCTTAATAGTAAAAATTTGTTTGAGAAAATGCCGTGCTTAAATAGTGACAACCGCCTTGTCCAAATGTTGAAGAACTAAACAACAAAATTAAATAACGTACATGCAACGGCGCTACTCCAAATTCTACCTGTCCAAAAACAGTGCCCATTTGCCAAGCCGACGTCGCCTGCCTGCCTATGTACAACTGCTCGTCAACCGAGAAAGCGTGACCGTTGCTGTAAAAAATGTCTCCGCCCACCTGCCAGCACTTCAATGCAGACATCCACAAATCGCCAATGTAAATGCCGTGCGAGTAAAAGACGTACCAATAGGAAAGAAAACAGCCCAAAGATAAGATTTGACCGGTGTAGGTGTATGAGTAAAATAACAGAGAATTGCTGACAAGCACTTTTCTTAACGCACGCGGTGGACGATTCATGACGTCGCCTTGCGGCACCTCCCTCGACATGGAAATGCCTGGCAACAACTCTGTGCCTAGATCAATAGCCAAAATCTAAAAGAAAAAGCCATAAATCAAAATCATAACATGAATCCCACAACATTGCACTTAAATGTCTTCAAATGAGATCGTTACCTGAAGAGCTGTGATTTTCACTGGCTAGCCAAAACAAAAGTTAATAATGATTGGCCAAACTTCCGGAAATGAGTGGAGCATAGTATAAGCCAACAGTTTTTTGATGTTGTCGTACATTACGCGACCTTCCGTAACACACTTTTCTATCTTCCTCCATAGTTTTATTAATTAATAAAGGAAAATTTTCCTTTAAATAATAGTACAATCGACCGGCAAACTAATTAACCAGTTAACCGATTAATAAATTTGTACGCTTTCTTAAAAAAATGTTTTATTTTTATAATCACCGCAAGAAAATCAGGCAAAAAGATTAATTGCATCACTTTAAATGTGAATTATTGCAAATACATAAAATACAAAACAAAACGTATGATCTTTTTATTTAGAAGACGAAATCTAACATTACCGTTTTACACTAACTTTAAATATAACCCAAAAAAATTGATAATAAAAAGTTTGTGTTCAGCCAACAATTGGTATATGATAAACCTATTGTTAAAACGAATTTCCGGTAAAAGGGTTGGGTCATACAATAGCAAACATGTCCAACAAAAATAAATTAATAAATAAAAAGGAGGGCAAAAGGAACGAAATGGAGGGGGAAGGCCCGCCTTATAAAAACAATTTAAAAATTTTAATCTAACGAAAATTAGTCTTAATAATAAATTCACCTAAAACTTTTTAACCTTCAAACACTAAAAAAGATAAAAACCTAACCGCATTTACATTGCTGGCAACATCACAAAAGTCAAAGGAATAGACAAATGAGGGAATATGTAACACGAAAGATGCTGAAAAAGGCTTGAAAATCCACATAGCCTCTGGATCCTAAAGGCGAATGGAGACTTAATCAATTTAACTAAAATAACAAAAACAAAAAAAAATGTTTATTTATAAAACTGCTCTTTTAACAAAGAAACAACGTCAATACTAAAATTTTAAAAATAATTGTATCAAAATAAATCCAAAATAATTGTAAAGCCAAAAGCTCTCAAAACTATACTTTTAAAAGGAATAATAAAGATATACATATGCATTATGCGCTCACTTAGGAGCGCTTATTGCTTTATGGTGTCGTATTTATTATTGGTTTGGAAATGATTAATCGCAAAAATAATTTTATTGACTTTTCTTGAAAAAAAATTACAATTGAATTATGTATTTGATTTTGCAGAGCTTTTTCTACTTTTATATAATTACTATTATAAAATGTAAAATTACCTAAAAATGTAAAAAAATAATCAAAAAAATTAAATTTTTATCAAAAATTTATGTTAATTACTATGCTACTAATGTTTTCTGTTCATTATTGGCAAAGTAAACGAGTAAAATCAACGCATACATTGCCTTAACCTTAACATTTTTTGGTAACAACATGGAACTTTCGTTCAAAAAATTATAACAAATGCAGGGGCCTATTCTTCGAATAACCGCATTTGCCACGCAAAGAATGGCCAAAAATAAATTAACAAATTGCAAATATATGTAGGTTTTTGAAAGTTTACTGACGTGCCAGTATCTCAACGATTAATATTAAATGCGTTCCTAAAAAAATCATTTTTATGATGGTAAAAAGATAAATTAATACATTAAATGGTTACATAAATTATAAATCGTTTCAAAATCATAAAATACAAAAAAAGTATGACCTTTCCGTTAAAAAGGCTAAATCCACAGTTTTCGTTTAAACCTATTGTAACCCAACTAAAAAAATAAATATTGAAAACTTTACGTTTATTTTCGAAATCAAATGACCTTTTTTAAAATCAACAAAATTGATATTTAACTTTGAAGTTGTAGTGAGTTTAAAGACTACAATTTTTTGCTTTAATTATTGAATATAAGCGTTCGTAGGAAAACGTATTTGTAGACGTAATTATTTATGTATATTATAAAACCTGAGCCAATGGGCTACGATTTATGTGTGGAAAAATCAAGGAAACATGGTGGTGGCAAGAAACCGAAAACCTTTAAAGTTTTTTTTGTTTATTGTGATATGCCTAAACGCATAAATTTTTGTATTTTATTAAAATAAACAGAATTTCTTCTAAACCACTTAAGTCTCACTATAATTTTTATTAAAAATAAAATATCGAAGCGATTGTCTAAAAAATAAATGTAGTAAAAATCATTACTTTTAACAAATTACCGCATTCTACAGGAATTGAAGTTTTAAATTCTCCTGTGAATTATTTTCAGATCTCTAGCTGGAATCCCGCCGTTAATTGAAGATTCAAGTCCAACAGGGTCGACAGTTGTAGTAACGTCGACGCCTTATAAAATTATTCTCTTCTTTGCAAGACCCTTTCGCGCGAAAACATGGCACATTACTAACGTAAGAAAAAGTACAAAATCTACGCCGGCAAAAAATAAAAACCTGCAAGTTTTACATATTTTTTTACATTTATTTCATTTATTACATCTACATAATTCATTTTAAGTGCATAATAAATGCAATAGAAAATGTCAAGACAAATTTAAAGCTTTAGCTGATTTTTCAACTAAAATATGCTTTAATCTTAATAGAAAATATGAATAACAAACGCAGATTATTGTTTAAAACAATACACATTTTTCATAGTTTTTCGGTCCAAATAATAAAAAATGAACAAAAAAAGTGAAAAAGAATTAAATATGTAAGAATGGCCAAAGTCATGCTCTATTTTTCAATAAAATTTATCTGCCAAACAGATGCCTTGTACATAAAAACAAACACTAATTGTTTGCAAGGTCAGTACAGCTCATAAAAGACTCTAAAGGTTGGCTTATAACACGATTACAAAGCGCTCGTTTATCTATTTGTACAATACGGGTTTAGGCCCAACAAACTAAAATGTGTATTTAAACTGACTAAAAAACATGTAGTTGTAGTTATAACATGTAGTTATAAAATGTTGTTTAAAAACCGCTTAATTTGTAAAATAGCAAACGACTTACTTCGTGTTTTGTATTAAAAACATGAATTTCACTGTATTTCGAAGAATAAACAAAACAATACGAGCGTTCACGAGAACTTTGTGGATCGAAAAAACTGAAAATATTATATACAAGTAATTTAATCTTTTAAATAATAGAAACACATGCCTTGCACGAACTTTTTCATCGTCGTCTCTGAAACCCAAAAAGATTACAAAATGAATGAATTATAAAAAGTAGTTATAAAGATATAAAAATGGAAATGCAGTCAAAATTGGCTTATTATGTAAAATAACATACAGTGAAAAGTAGTTGCAATGATTCACAAAATAGACTCTAGCCCTCGAATTCTTAGCCCTCTGCATTGCTTTACGAAATGCCGAGTCATACAAACAATAATAATTCTAAAAAAATTGCGTGATTATAAAAGAAATAAAAATTAAGGCATAATGTGCCAGCAAAATAAACAGCATAATATCCAACAATAACAAAAAAACAAAATTATATCATGTCCAAAACATTATTTGACGACATACAGTGCATTAAAAGTGTAATACCTCATCGGTCTTGCAAGTTTTTTTGCACAACAAAAAAGGTTCTTCGCCTGATTCAGTAATTACAACGCACCGTTTGGAATAGTACAAAAGATCTTGATCATACAAATAAACAAAATCTTGAAGGTTTATTGCTTGGTCAGTATTGTAGTCAGAATATACAATCAATTCGTCGCTGTCTTCCAAAAAATTTACAAGGAATATTCGAATATGGTACGCATGTGTTTGGCCTCCCATTATAACTGCCACTAAACATCGTCGGAGATCGAAAGCGATGACACGATTGAAAATTAACATTTTCGTGTCAATGCGCACTAAAAACAAAAAAATCATTAAATTGATAAAATGACATGGAAAATACGCAAAAACCGAAAGGTATAAACGAACAATAAGTAAAACATTAAACTTATTAAAAAAATAAAACTATTAAAATGCATTAGATAACTTAAGTTGTTTCACAAAACTATACGTTTTCGATATTCCTGATATGCTCGAAAAAAGACAAAATTTTCGTTTCCTTCTTTTCACATTCCCATAACATTGAGATCTGAATTTATTAAATAAAATTGTTCATCTTCAATGCCGAATTCCTTGCAATCTAAAAAAGGTTAAAATTGCAAAAAATATAGTATTTAGTATAATTAAAATAAATCGGATGGAGAATATAATTTTACATTATGTAAAACTTTAATAGTATCTAAACATTATATGATAACCAAAAATTTGTAATCAAATTTGTAATCAATTTTTATTTAAAAACATGCCCCGAGCTGAATTTAATGAAAATGACAACGTGAGACAAAGCAAAAGAAACACAGTCCTCCATAAAAACATTTGCCAACATTTCATATCCAACAACATAAAATGCCAATACGACTTCTTCAAAAGTAAACCAGCCATAGATATCAATAACCCTCAAAAAAAATCCAAAACCCTTAAAAATTCAAGCAAAAAAAGATAAAAAAAAGTTTCAACAAAACACCAGAAAATATTTCGATCGAGTGAAACTCTGGCATAACGCTCTCAATCGATTTAAAAAATATGAAATTACAGTAGTTTTCGAAAATAACATTTTTTACTTCAAACCTTTTATTTATTTCTTGTTTTTTTACCTTCTTCTTAAAATCGAGTCGATTCTTTTTTTTTTGAAGAACATGTCCGATCCTAATAACATTGCTACTCCTCAAGCGCCATGTGAAACGTAAGCATGTTTTATTATTTAATATTAAATTTCTACAATTTTGAAAGGACAAATGAAATTTTCCTATTCCAATTTAGGCGTTCAATCATTCCGTTCTTAATAGCAGTGGTCTACTCATCTTTGTTGTTGTTGTTCATGGCTATATATTTAGCAATATATCGTAAAAATATTAGTTACTTATTCCAGAGCAGTAAACCAAAAAAATGTAACGTTTTTTATTTTAAATATCTCGAGGTTTACTTGTCATAGTCCTCATTTTCATAAATAAACTTTTGGGTACTTGTGCAGTTTACGCCATACCAGCCAAAAATTTTTTAACTGTTAACAAACTTAATTTAAATACTTCCAAAAAAACAAATGTGAAATGTAAAAATTTAAAAAAATACAGTAAGTGGAAGCTATTTGAATAATATAAGTGTAATGAAAATAATATTTACAATGTAACCGTTTGTCTTTTTTTGATTATGTTTGTAAACCTCTAAAAAATTTTTGACTGGTGTGGCGTAAAGTGCACAAGTGCATACTTTTGCTTGCTACAATTGACTTATAAAAAAGGGATATCTGATAGCCGAAAAATTTAAACATGTTGATGGTTCCAATGTTTGGAAATTTTGTTTTACAATTTTACAAGTTTGGAATTTTCTTAAACGGATAAAAATATCGTTTTTTTGGAAACTATTAAAAGCTGTCTGAACTGGTGGGCTAGAATTATCACTTTCATTATTATAAACTACTTTATGGCGAATGTAAACAAGTTGAAAAAATGCTAAAAAATCACTATTCAAGAAAGAATAAATTTAAAAATTCGTATAATTCTTTCATGCCTTATGTCAACAGACTACGAATCCATGGGGGGTCAAATAATAAAAATTTGACGATTAGTTTATAGGATAAAAATATCATATTGGAACATACTATTCATTTCATGGCCTAAATGAGGAATTTAATAAACGATTTGCTAGTTTAACATAAATCAGTTTTAGCGAGAGCAGACGTAAGTACTACAAGGTCCGAAGTAACAAACGTTACAAGGACGGAGAACGGATACCGATGATTACAGCGGCAAAAAGAAAAAAAAGAAAAGACATCACTAAACTTCAACATATTATGTATGATTTTTTAAAAGTTTTACGTAAAACTTCCGTAAAACTACCAAAATTTGAACAATGACATGGAAAGTGGTTTTGTCAAACACTTTTCAGTTTTGTTTCCGGAAAATAACATTTCCAATGTTTTTATAATATTTATGTAAAAAAATAGTTAAAGTACAGTTTTAATCTTAAATCTTTACATACACTTCATAAATTTTTTATTCTACATACTAAACAAAAAAAGTTTAAACAAGAATTGGGTAATGAAAAGTTCGGTTTAGTAACTAAGGATAACAATAATTGTAATTACCTCCCATCAATTCAACGTTAGAAGGGACTACAATTGGCGGAGCGGTTAATAGCGCCGGCATTGGCGAAACATTAGAAAATTGCACAACCGACAACTCCAGACGATACAGCTCCTGGTCCTGGCGCTCTAATTCTATTTGTTGCGCCTCCAGTCTATTCATTATTTCCTCAAATTGTGTTTTCATCACTTTCTTGATGGCTCGATTCTCATCTTTCAGTTTTTGGTTTTGTATGTGCAATTTTTCAATAAAAGCTTTGCTATTTTGAATGTCAAGAAGTGGTGGTCCAACTGCGACTGCAGTTGGAATAACTGCAATAAAATTTTGAGGCACTTCGGATTCCCTGAAATTAGCTGGATGTCAAATGCATAAAAAATAGAGGTGAACAAAAAATAAAACGCTGAAAAAAGTTTAATCCCTTGTTTAATAAATGTCCATTGTACTGTAAAGAAAAATATTTACAGGCAGCAAAATATTAAATTAACCATCCTCATGTTGTTACGATCTCCATATGAGGCAAAAACGCACAAATCAAAAAATGTCAATTTTAAATGCTTTTATAGCTTATATTCGTCATAAATCAGGGTTAAAACATCAATAATCTTACATGGTAAATCAACATGAAAAGTATTAAAAAGATTTTTGCATATCTTATTTTTGTGAATAGACATATAGACTGTTTTTTTTTTTTATTACTACATAATTTTTTTATTACTACATAAGTTTATGGCAAAACATTTTAAAATTTGTAGTGTTTTAAAATTAGAGTTTAAAATTGGTAGTCTATATAGTCAAAAAATTATCCCCCACAAAAATATTGAATTAAAACGCAAATCTTCAGTCGATTGAACGTTAGTACAAAAAATTCTTACGTTGGGCAATGCCAAAAAGTAACATTCGGCGGTGCAATTGTGGTGGGCTTTTCACAAATATCAGTGTTATTAATCATATCCTACAAACAAAAAAAACATTAATAGATAAAGACAAACATATATAAAAAAACCGCGGGTGTAAGAGCTGAATCACGCGCAGAGTGCCTCGCTCTCAAATCGAATTTTGAAGGACGTCTAATGCCGTCACAAAATGTGTTAATGTTACCCTCTTCGTCATACCTAAAATGCTTGCATTCAAATAAAATAAAAAATTCGCATTGTTTTACAACAAACCAATCGCTTTCATCTGCGTAATATTTTGGGAGGAGGCGACGTCTCAAATTTTTGGAATATTGCTTGCCGCATTCATTCAGATTGAATAAACTAAAAAACGTAAAAAGGCAGTTAATAAAATCTAAAAAGATTCAAAAAATATTACTCATTCGCTAGCCCTAAATTTACGCAATCGTCTTTTTTATTGTTACTATCTGACATTGATAATCTGAAAATATTTTTAATTTTAAAAATTAAAAAAAGGGAACAAGTCTAGTTTAGGCGAAAATCTCAAATCGCAATTTTTTTATGATTTTTTAAAACTGATAAAGCATGTAAAAAACTTGGCGGACAATGGTTTAAAAATCGATATAGCGGTTATCAAATGGAGTCTGGGTGGCCTCGCGCCTACCGGCGCTCAAGCACCCTATTATGTAGTAGACCTCAATGGCCCTTAGTCTTCCCTCAAAATCTATTTTCTGACAAATGGGTTACAATTAGGGCAGAGGTACTCTATTTAAATGGGTCGCTGTTTCGGCTTTCACGGCGGTCCGGCGACTTTTTTTAATAATTCAAACTTCGTCTATAAATCATTGTCCAACTAATTTTTTTTGCATGTCAGATCTGTTTTAGCACTTAGCAAACTATACAACCACAAAAACTTGCTATTTCGGATGGTTGGGTCAATACCGTGGTGGCTAGTTTTCTTTCCTTTTTGTTCCGAAATGACCTTTAAACCGTCGTCCGCCAAGTTTTTTTGCATGTTACGTCGGTTTCAGCACCTAAGAAAACCTAGCAACCACACAAAATTACAATTTCGGAATTTCACCTAGTTGTAATCCGAGACTTTCCTAAAAGTTTTGGAAAAACTGAAAATATTACTGAACGACAGCCAATTTTAGTCATGTTATATACACTTTTAAATAATTATAAAATATTAGATAAACTTGGTGGGCGTAAAGCAGGCCTGGCGAATTTTGAAAATTTAGGACGCATAAAAACTTCGGAAATTCAGATTTTTCTTTTTTTTTGAAAATGGTTTTGAAAATGGAAAGTTAAAATTTTGAAATTCAAGAAAAAATGGCGCCAATTTTAAATTATTAAGACTTAACCAATTTTTACAAAATGTTTTTCTGTAATCAAACAATTTGATATAAATTTGTTTTGCCGTTTATTTATAAATTGAATATCTAGACCTATTTTTTTCTGCTTTATTTGGCTAAACTATAGAATATAAGACCAGCACATTGAGCGTCGAATTTGCGCGTAGGAGAGTTTCTTTTTTTTTTGCGCCGAAAACGGTAAAACATTTGGAATAATTTGCAGGCTTTTTTTTCTTTTTTATTTCCAAATTTATGACTTGCCTTACATTTTGGGATGTTGAGGCGGATTATTTTGGGCACAAGTGCAGTTTAGCGTCCAAAGCCCATTCAATATAATTTATAAATCAATCGACGCAGAATCGCAAGGGAACTCGAAGCTGTAAAAATTAAGCTTGGGAACCTATTCCAAATTAAGTTATAGGAGACTAAAAAATAGCCAGTAACCGAATGGAGAATTTTTAAAGAACCGTGTAGGTCAATAATTTTAGTTAATTTTTTTCATTTAATGAACAACTTTTTTTTATGCTTAATAATTAATGTGGGCCAAAGAGCCAAAATCTTTTTTGTGTTTCATTTTGTTGCAGCCAAAAAAAATGTCATCGCATTGCTTTTTAACGAACAAAAATTTATGAATTGTGTTTGCATTAATTAATCATTTTAATTAACATCATGTTATGTATATCAATATTTAATTATATTATTATGTTTGTTGTTTTGACAGCTAACAGATCAAATAGTTGTCAGCACTCTGGGAATGCACTTGAAATTGCTTTACATTTATATAATTTCTGTCTTTATCAATTTAATTGGTGAATTTTTTTGTTTTATTAAATTTTTTTAACCAACAAACGATTTTATTAAAAACCCCTTATTGGAAAGGCATTATAATTATCATTTAGAATAGCTTTTCTCTAGAAACCTACCCTTTTTATAATTACACGTTTTTATACATGTGCATAAATAATTTAAAAATGTTTTTTTTTAATTAAAAAATTTAAATTTTTTAAACTTATTTTTAAACGCCTCCTTTACACGTTTTTTTTGCAATGAGAATCGAAGGAGATGGAAGGAAGGGGGAAGGTTAGCAAAAAGAACCACAAAAAAGTTGAACAATGGGAAAACTTTTTACTCTATTTTTTTGTAAATCGAAAAAATTGAAATTATTGCCGGCAAAAAGTAAAGAATTGTTTCATGAAGCGTGAAAAATTACGCAGTCTCATTCTATTTTTTTTTTTTGCTTTAAAATGATTGTTTGCAGAATAAAAGGAAAGAAAAAAAGATTTGTTTTTGTTAGGAAATAAATTTTCCAATTTTAGCAGCAAAATTTATGTAAATTTTTTTGTTCTTTTAGGAATGTAATTTACACTGTTAAGACTTGAATATATTGGTTAATAATGTTGCAGTGAAGTTTTTGCTAAATTTATTTTTACTTATTTTACTTTTTGATTTTATTTCGTTTTGCTTATAAAGGCTTTCAACATCGTCGTAAAGAAGTTTTTTTTATGACTTGATCGCGCGTTTTTGTTGAATATTTTATACAGAGTTTTCTTAAATTGAAAGTACACAATGCAACATAAGTAAAAATTAGTTATTTTTTGGCTTTTAGAGTAACCGTAGAAATTGGAACAGTTACGTGGGTGCCCAATTGGCGTGTATTAAAGATTTTGAGCGCTAAAAGTCACAAAACAATTGAAAAATATTTAAAGTGTTGGGAGCCAGGTTGACTTATCGGAAAATACCGAAAAGTCGATAGCTGATTTATTAAAAGCGGACTATTCAGAGTTTCCATTTTTCGTAAGTTGGCAATTGTTAATTTAAAAAATTTAGGTCTTTACCAATAAAAACACATAAATATGCTTGCTTTGGTAGGTATGTGCATGAGGCTTTATAGAATGTAAAAAAAAAATAAGAAACCTCAATAACTCCATCCATTTAGGCATTAATTAATGGAAAAGTGAAAAATTTAATATTTTCTGAGAAAAACAAAATGCCTAAACATTGAAAATTTGAAATTTAAAGAGAATTTGACATGTATTTTTTATATTATATTAAGTGTTATCCTGATTTATTTTTCAATTTTATGTGTAGTATGTTGTCTGAGGCATTTTTCGCCTGTCGGCTCCAGAGTTCTTATGACATAATACATCTCAATTGTCTCAGCCTTTTAGCCTTTTTGTCTCAGAGCCAATTTTTATAAGAAACCGGTAAAGCGCGAAGTCACTGACCAAATAGCTAGCCACACAATCTTTGGTTTTACGCCACGCGTTTATTTTAATTTTGCAATTGTGGAAGATTAGACTATTCCCTTCACTTGTTACTTTATTTTGGTTTTTTAGTTCGCGTATTCGAATTTGGTTCAACTGCATAGTTTGATTTTTATCAATTACTAAAACAGAAATTCTTGCATCCTGTTTTGCAAAGTTGTTCGATAACATCTTTTTTGTTTTGACGATGTACGATGTAAATTGTTGATTTATTTGTTTTCTCATCAAATATAAAAAAAAATGTAAATTAGCCAAAAAAAAGTTTTTTTTACAAGTTGGCAAAACAAATTTGTAACCAAAAATAAAACGAAATATTTTCGAAGTAATCTTGTTTTGACATATTTCTATTTACATTTCCGCTACAGTTTTATTAATTTTGTTTTTGCAATTACATTTATAAAATTGTACTACAATAATGTTTTACAAACATTTTTGCAAAAAAATGTTTGACATTAATATTTTACGCTTTCTTTTACAAACATTTTGTCAATAAATTGCAGGAAAAAGACTACCACCATCGATAAGACCACTAAACCTTCCCTTCCAATTTTTTTCACTGGAATGTGTATTTATGCGCTCTCATTTTGAGCGAATATACGTTTTTAAACCAAAAAAATGTCGCAAAACGTAAATTTTCTATTCATCAAATTGTCCATTTAAAAAGTAAAAAAAAATTGAGATTAAAGCTGAAACTCGCGTTAAAAAACTCATTGCATTTTTTTTTTGCAATTTTTTTGACTTTTTTTTGACCACCCAAATTGCATTTTCCGTCAAATAGAAAAGTTTTAAACGTGTTATATTGCTATGGAGGCTTTTGAAAAAAATAAGTATGTATATTCCTTCCTGCCTAGACATCTCATATTTTCAGTTAAGCATTTAAAAAAAATATAGAAAGAATATGAAAGTTAAGACTACGAAAATCAACAATTTTTACAGAAGCTTTTTCCTCCTGTCAAAATTCAATTAGTAAATGTTGTTCCAAGTTCATTTCCCATTTTTATGAGACTAGCTCAGTATTTATTTAATAATTTGATAAAAGAGTTTCAAAATGTTCACGAAATCTACAAAACGGAAATTGAACAAGTACCAGAGAGTTGCGGTGTAACTCAAAGAGCTTGGTGTAATACGTGTCCAGGTAACATTATCAATTGTTAATTGCCAATTGTCCTCCGTCAAATTTGAGTGTATTAGTGGAACCGTTCAACGTAATTTTATTTATATTGAAAATTTTACTATTTTCGTTTTTCCCGAGGTCAAAAACCCCGGATCAACAAATATGACATAAAATAAGCTTTAAATTAAAGAAATAATTTTTGGCTTCAAATTTTGAACTAAACTTGAGTAATACCTAAAATGCAAGAAATTTTTATATTTTAATTTTTGAATCAGTTTAATTTTACAACAATGGTATCTCAAACACGACATGAAATAAATTTTGTCTGAATCCATTAATTATTTTTAAGTTTCACATTATAATTAACTTCAAATAGAAATATTTTGTTGAAAGTCGTCATTTTCTTCTTGAAAAAAAGTAATTTAAGGAATTTCTTTATATTGCTTTTGGGATGATTACTACTTACTAATGGTAAATATGTGTTGTCCATTTTGGTTTTCTCTCCTGAAGTTTTTGAAAAAAAATACATTTAAGAATCGGAAATGGAAAATGTAAAGAAATTTTTAGAGCAGACAAATGCGGTAAAATGCAAATAAAAAAAAATTTTTTGAAAGTATTTCCTTGAAGAGGCAGTACAAATTATTAATTACATGTGTGTGTTCTTCATTTATTTTATAAAATTCCTTTTTTTATTGCGCTAGATTTTGGTGGATCTTCACTGGTAAATATCCAAAATCGATATTATAGTTGAAGCTACAAGGGGGAGACACGACAATTTGTGACAATATCAAAAAATGTGACCGAATTTTTGAGTTGCGGAGTTAGTAGGCCGACTCGTGATTGCTAAGGCTGCAATAAATAAACTTAATTGCCGAGATTTCAAAGTACCTCAAATCAATATTTGCGAGTTGAAGTTGTTGCTATTTAATAATTTAAGTACCTTTTGATATATATGCACCTAGGACGAAATCACGCTGGAAAAGTGCGGCAATTTTCCAAAGCGGCTTTAAGCATGTATTAAAGCCAAAGGTGGCAGTTTTGAACATTTGTTGTAGTTTTTTTGTTATTGTTTATTGTTACTGGTGTTATAAAACTTCTCGTTTATTTAGTTTAAGAAATTTATTTGTTAGAACGGTATTTTTAAACCGTTTAAGTATCTGAAAAAATTGCGGGAACTTTTTCCATACCCTGTATTTGCCTGTAAAAAAGTTGATTTCTTCATGTAAAAAACGAGGCTTTATTTGTCGACAATGAATATCCCTAACTATGCGGCATTTACCGTTGCTAAATTTAAAAATTCAATTTTTTAGAAAATTTTCTTGCGGAGGTTTTAAAACCTTTTCAAAATGTGTTTAAAATTTGTGCAAAATAGAAAATTTGTATTTGAATTTTTTAAATTTAGCCCAGGTATTTATATATATCTCAAATTAACATATTTTCTGTATTGTGAAAAGCCCTTTTATAAATTGCAAGCCAAGTTTTACTGTTATACCAAATGATTTTATGCAATGTTTATCTATGTTCGATTGTATTATTTTATAATTAACTTTTACGTGCGTTTAACGTAAATAAAATGTTAAAATTTGTAAAAACTTTTTTGAAGTCGAAAGCATAGCTTTTTCGGTAGCTCTTAATCTCCTTATTTGTAAGCACTGTTTTTTTGTTGCCTGATAACACAATCATAGCGCTTACAAATAAGAAAGTCATAAAACAGTTCTGGTTTAAAGTTACTTAAAATTTGCACCTCTGTAACCACATCTCCATGATAGCCAACGTCCGAGACTAAGAGTTTGATCACACAAAATAAAAACGTGTTTTGCCTATATTTGCTTTAATATTAGGGCTTACGTTGACCACACTTGGATGTTTTGTAATAATATGCAGATCTGTCTATTCTTTCTATTATTTATTAATCCATTTTTACTAAAAAAGTAAAGAAGATTTTGTCTGAGAAGAAAAAGTGGTCGGATATGAAATTATGAATGGTATTTGGAAAAAAGAAGAGAATCAATGGCAAGAAAGTATTTAAAGGATAAACATAAAGGCAATAGTGAAAAAGTGATATAAAGTAAGTATGAAAAGTTTCCCAAATTTTAGAAAAGTTTTATTTGCGATTATCGTAAAGATCAATATTATTAACCATAAAATAATTAAAATTTATTGTAATAAATATACGTGCACAAGTTTGCGTAAGCGATTATTTCTTTTTGAAATTGATTTGTAATGTCTTTTTTTCATCCGCATCAATTTGTCTTTTCTTTGACAAATCTAGTATATGTTCTTTTGCTTAACATTTTGGAAACGGTGTTTTATTCAGCCTTGCTGCCAGGTTTTTTAGTTAAATTAAATTCTACGTATTTTATAATACATTACACATGACTATTCGACTTCTTTTAGCATTTAAATTTTGCGTGTGTCTAAATCAACTTGACTTACCGCTAAAATCCAAAATTGTGTTTACCAATTTGAAACTGCTTTAAAAGGTTTTCATTTTTTTGCCTCATCTGGCTACACTTTATGCATTTACTATATGCTACAAGTTCTTAGAGTTAAGCCTTATAAAACTTCATTTTTTCTAAATCTTGATGTTTTCCATTCTCCGTTGAATAGGCTTTTGGTCAATTTACATCAACTTTAACAAATATAAATCTAAGCTTTTTTGTTCCTAACATTGATAATGTTCAACATCAAACTGATTGAAAATTACTTATCTTCTTTACACTCTTATTTACATTCTACACTGATTAGTTGTACGTTTAAAATTGGATAAATTTTTAAGCTTGCATGATATTTAAAACATTATTTAAAGATTATTTTCTAAGCCTTTCAAAATAAGTTTTTAATCAAGCTTGACAAACTCATACTCTTATTTTCGTTGTTTCAAATTTTTTTTGGCGCAACTCTAACCAAAAAACAACGCAACAAAGTTGATAACCAATTTTGTTCTTTTTTTATGTTTTTGCGGGATTATTAATTAAAATCCTTTCATACTTTTGGGTGATATTTGCGTTTGTTTTTACATTAAAATCTAATTTAATTATTTGCAGAAAAATTAACTAAAACAGATTCTTATTTGGCTGCCTTTCTTGCAAGGTGTATATTCTGTGAGTTTTTTTGTGAGTTTTATGATTTGCATTTAATTTGCATTTAAAAAAAATTTTTTTTTCAGAAAAAAAACTTGTTACATTTCTTTTAAATTTTTGTTTTGATTTTGTATTAATTTTTGTGATGTTTTTTTTCTATATAATTTTACAATTCATTTATCTATTAATAATTGTCACATCATCATTTTGAATGCGGATTAACGGATTAATCTCAAGCATTATCATATTTGACAAAAATAAATTTTCATATGATTTATTTTAGCGGCTTACTTTTTGTTTGTTTGTTGGTCAACGTTATTGCATCGAAATTGAAATTGAATGATTTGCATATGACATATGCAATCCCTCCTTTTTAATGGCCAGCTCTTTATTGTTGATAAGACATTAGAAATGGTTTTAAAGAATTGTCCTAGAGCCGTTTTTTATATTTCTAATTTCCTTTTGCAGAATTGTTGTTTTTTAACAATCTTATAATACCCATTTTGTTTAAGTGACATAATGCCAAAACAAAAGTTATATATTTAAAATGTATGTGGTACCAAAAAGTTAGGTGCTATATCATTCTTAATTAGGCTGCTAATTTAGGAAGGTCGCTACAATTAAGAGGGACTCAGGTTCTCAGTGATGGAAGACCTTTTATTGCAGGAAATGTGAAAAATTAAAAAAAACTCACTTTGTTTCGATATTTTTTCATTATGCCATAACAAAATAATTTAAATTTTTAAAATTTAAATTTTTTTTTACTTGGTGGTTATGATTTTTCTTGAATTTGTTTTTGCAATTTCGACCAATAAAGTTTTTGTGGTCAAAATTATTTTTTATTACTGTTTGCTTTTTGCTTTTTTTATGGTTGTCCTCTTTGTTTTGGTGGCCACAAATCCATTGTTGTCATTATTCCGTGGTTTATAATAAACTATTATTCGATTGGTCAATTCAATTCGAAACACACCTGTATACGCTAACTTTTTGGTACCACATACATTTAAAATATATAACTTTTGTTTTGGCATTATGTCACTTAAACAAAAAACCTTTCCTTTGGCCTGACATTTGGTCACTTTCACTTTAAATACAATTTGATACTGCCACTTAAATTAAACTTCATTGCAATAAAGTAATTTAACAGGAAAATTTTGACACAATTCAAATAAAATTTGCATTATAAATTTTAAACTTAGTTTGTCAGACGTGTGAAATGTGACAAGTGGACACAATCCAAGCTTTTTGCCTGTTGGATACCCAACATTTGTTTTAATATTTTAATGGAATTATTTTAACTGTGCTGTATAAATTTGTAGTTGCAATTTATAGCGATGTATTTGCAAATGTATGTTTTTCATTAAGTAAAATACAAAAATTTGGTAACAAAAAATTCAAATTTAACAAAATATTTGTGTTAAAAATAATTTATTCGTAATATTTCTCTCTCCTCCACTTTTCCCACGAGTTGTTATTTAAATGAAATTATGTTTAATACATTGGCATAGCATAGGTTTTGTGGTCAAACATTATTGCGAGCGTTGGAAATCATGTGTCAAGTTTTTTACTTTTTTACGTTTGTTTTAAAAACAACAAATTTTAGTTTTGTAAACTTCAGCCAAACAAAAAAAATCTTTCATTTCAAATATTAGAATTATTGATGAAGGAAATTGTAAAGGTCACTCAAGTCATTTTAAATGAATCAAAATGAAACTCCATCACAAATTTCGGCTCTTCCCTCAAAAACCGACGAGAGACAAATGAGCAAAATTGTAATAATTAATACTTAATGGAATTGACTCTTGTGCATTGTAGAGTTGGTCCTTTACAGCTTTCCCATTCTCTTGCTCGGGGTTTGAAACCGTGTGCTACTATGCTTAGAACAAATGTTTTGAAAATCAAACATAATGACGAACCTTGTTTCTTTCTGCTTTACAAGCCTGCCAAATATGGCGCATACGCTGCGTATACATTAGGGATGTGTTTCGTTTCGTACCGTTATTTTTGTGTTTTTTTGGGTTTCGTTTTGTTTTGTAAAATTTTGGCAAGCTATTTTGTTTGACGATTCGCGGCAATGTCAACTCGCAACAGTCAATTCGAGAAATTTCAGACTTTCAAAATCGAATTTTAACGCTTTGAAGTTACGGTATTCAAATTGACTTATTGCAAATTGAATGCAATAAGTTGCTTTTTATCGTGAGTTAAAAATTGTGACTTAAAAGTGGCGCAAATCGATATTGTAAAGTGAAAAATTTGCGAGTTGACTATCGCGAGTTGGTTATTTTCTTTTCGTTTCGTATTTCTGAATGTATTTTACAAACTTTTTTTTTGCGCATTTCGTATCGTTTCGTTTTGAAAACTTTTTTAAAATTTTACCGTTTTGTTTCGCATTTATGAAGAAAAATAATTTTATTTCGTAGGAAACAAAATGAATGACTTGTTTCGTTTCGTACTGTTTTTTTATTTTTGTCACGAAACACATCCCTGGTAGACATGTACATCTGATAAATACAGTTAAGTTTGTTCTATTGCAGCTTTTGTATTCTTGGGGCAAAACAATTACTCCAATAATATAGATTTAAAAGTCATAAAATATTTATGACTTTAAATTTTTCCCTAAATTTGGCTAAATCCATTTTCGTTAATTGCAAATAATTATTTCCTATAAAAAAATTTAATTTGGGTAAAAATAAACATTTTTTTTGTTTCCCGCAATATGGTTGTCATCACATTTGATGTGCTTCGAGATTTTAACTCAAATTTTGCGGGACTTTTTTTGTTCTTTCTCCAAAAGTAAGGGGGAAGGCCCACAATTCTTCTTTTTGAATATTGATGTGCAATGAACAAATAAATGTGCCATCCTACAGCAGCGCATCACCATCATCATCACATGGCTCATCTCCCTCCATTTCACTTCTCTAAAAATTCTTTTATTGTAACGGCAATTTGGTCTGTCTATTGCTCTGTTTTGTTTTTGACGTTGCCGCCGCCGTTGTGGCGGCGGCTCCGTCTAAATCTGAAACAACCGCAAACATAGCGCGATTCCCATTTTTTGGCTTCATATTTTGAAATTTTCTCCCTGTTTTCGCACGTTTTCATTTATTATTATATTTTAATATTTAAGCCTATGCCTTGTTTGCCATGTTTACAATACATGATTTTCAGCTTTTCGATTTTCGTTAGTCTTCTAAATGCTTTGCGTTTTAATTCTTTTCATGATTTCCATTGTTACAAATATAAATTTTATTACCAATTTGTTTTATTAAAATTTCTTATATGGTATTTGTGTGGAAACATTAATATTTTTCATTTTTTATAATATAGAAATGGTTTATCTGTTTTTCTTAGTCTGATTCTTTCTTTTATGGCAGTGCTAAACATACAAAAATTAAATGGTTTTGTGATGTCATTTTTATTGCTATTAGTTGTTTTTGTACCAAAATATATGTATTTTTCAAGACCAAGAAGTTATGCATATTGCTAATGGCCGTGAAAACTTAATTCCACTCACTTGTGTTAAATTTTGAAAGGGGGAAATTTCATATTACCGTTTTTCAAATCGGTTAGTTAATCAATTAGCCAATGTATTTAATTTTTAAAATAGTTAATCAATTGGCCGATCGTTAATACGCAAATAATTTTTCAATCAAATCAATATTGCGTAATTTTCTTAATTATTTTGAAAGTTAGCACGTTTTGACACGTTCGAAAATTGCGCAAAAAATTTTGACTACTTTACAACGTTAATATTTGATGCATAAAAATTGCGCTATGACCTAGCACATAACATATTGCTTTTACTTTTTGACTGCAATTTTTATTGTCAGCTTTACGAGAATAGTTATGCAAGCTGTCAATGTATGCTCGCACATTTCTGGCACATTTCTATAGCTTTGCGCGATTATGGTTATTACTGCACTTTCTTATTACTGTACGAATTCACTAAATATGTCATCCTTACGCAAAAATTTTGCTTCCCCAAAAGGTAGATGTATGTTTCTATGCTAGTTATTATTGCTTAATGACGAGACCTTTTGTAAATTTGCTACTTATTTTCAAGATTTTTGCTTTTTGTGCTTATTCATTTTATACCATTCATTTGCATATTTTATTTGAAACATGTGTATTTAATTTTCATGAATGCCGGAGGGAGTATTTTCAATACACTTTTCTATCTTTTTATTTGACAGCTTGAGACTGCAATATTTTTTCATTCTTTTGTATTTTGTCATGTGGCTTGTGATGAATTTTCCCTTCAAAATCAATTAAGCGCAACATTTTTAGCACCTCAAATCTCCCGCTTAACTTTCTCACAACAACAAAATCTTTTATAAGTCTGTCAAAAACACAAGACATCTGCCACTCTCATTAATAATTTGTTTTTGCGTTTTAATGCCAATTAATTTCTTTGGTATAAAAAAATATTTTTTTTTCAAATTTGGTTATCATGACTTTTATTCCATTGTTTTCAAAAGGAATTCTGCTCGCCTGCCACGCAGGCGGCACGGGTTCGATTCCCGGTCGACGCATTTCATTTTTTATTATGAAAACTTTAATATTCTGACATTTTTATGTTCGAAAATCGTGGAGAGCTTCAAAAATGGCTCGAAGAATGGATCGTCTCCAAAACAGAAAAATTTTTTTATGATGGAATTCATAAACTGCCCAAACATTGGGAAAATGTTGTAATTAACGATGGAAATTATTTTTAATAAATGCGTTGGTTTAATTTATGAAGTTTTACTCAGTTTAAAATGCGTAAAAAAACGCGGAAATTAACTTGCACACCTAATATGTGCAATTGAATAAAAAAATACAATTTCCAGAAGTGATGTAACCAACATTTTTCAATTTCTTCCCAAAAACATTCAAATTGTATGACTCTGACATCGTTTTGGTTATTTTGGTGGGATAAGCTGAAAAATTGTTCGATACTAATATTTTAAAATAAGAAATAAAATTAAAAGCATTGGAAAGAGCCATTTGCAAAGTTAGAATTTTCTATTAATTCTTTAAATTTTCCTTTTATGTATTATTATTATTATTTGTGTTTGCTTTTGTGCGAAAGTTTATTTCAATTTTTTTTTTCGTTTTGCTCGAAAGTGCCAATTATGCAATTTCACAATTTTTCCGTAGTATAAACGTTGTCAAAAAAACTTACCTATTTTCAATGTTTTGGACTTTAAGTTAGCCAGAACTATATTTTTCCATTTTGTTAGATATATTTTATATATTTTTCTAAAATGTTTTGTCTACAAACCTTGTTTTGATATTTGAAACATTTTTATCCGTTTTTTAAAAATTGATCAGAATCAAAATTTGACCTATTTCACACTGAAAAAAAGCAAAAAGTTTCATTTTTCGAACTTTTTGTTTTGTTTAACATAAATCATCCCCATTTTTATTGGACATTCCTATTAAAGATCTTAATGCCTAAACGCTTTCGGTCTTTAGCATAACTTTTACAAAACCGCAAAGCTTTGTGCTCTCTTCTATTCTGACTACTAAGCAATGTTCTTTAAGCGTTAAGGACTGTTCACATTGGTTAAAATAAAATTTTTTGAATTGAGCATGTTTCGTAGTCAAAGGGTTAAAAACTGCTAAACTGTCATCAAAATAATAATTCACCGTAGTTCATACATGAGTACGAAAATTAGAATGAGCATTTTTGCACTTTCTTTGCAAGCCCATAGTTTGCCGCAGTTGGCTACATAAACAATGAATACACTTTTGCATATATTAAATTTAATGAAATTTAAATTATTTTAATCTCTCTTTTGACTTTAAAAATTTCTTTTCAGATTTTAAAATTTTTATAATATGTATTTTTTTGTCCAAAATTTGAAAAGTCAGAAAAGGAATTTGTTTCTTCTAAACAGATAACTATTCCCTTTTTAAACAAATTTAAAATTTTGAATTAAATAAAGGGAAAGGGCATTACGATGCTAAATAATATTATGTAGATTAAAAAATTATTATAGTTTGCTTTAATTTTTTTGAATTAGAAATAATTAATCAGATAAGTGAATTAAAAATTATTCCGAATTTGCATAACGAATTTTTTTTTGATTAATTATAATTTGAGTTGCCATTTTTTCTCTTCAAAATTGTTTCTGTTTTTGCAATTTGAATAAGTTAAATGTGTTTCTTTTTGTAGGGAGTGAATATTGTTTGTTTTTAAATGGGGCTATTTGATTAATTTTTGGTGTTAATAAATTGACTTTTTTTTAAATTATTCGAGCTTTGTAATGAAATATAATTGTTCGGATATGTCATTTCAAATTATGCGCATAACCTTTGTACTTTTAATTCCAGTACGTTTGTTCTTGATCTCGTATTTTACTTAGATTTAATTTATTTGTATTTATTATTTTTGAAGTGCAACATTTGTACAATATGGGATTTTGATATTATCAAACGAAGAGTTATCAAACCAGATAAAAAATTTTATTTTAATTCTTAAAAACTGGAATCCCAAGATAGTTGAAATGCGCGTAAAACAGAGCGTTGGTGGTTCAGTGGTAGAATTAAGCCTGCCTAAGCCTGCCACGCGGGCGGCCCGGGTTCGATTCCCGGTCGGGGCATTTTTTGCCTTTATATTTTTGATTATTGCAGTTTTACGTTGTTTTGAAGGAAATTTTAACGCAGCACAACTTATTTTTTTCAGAGCATAACGATTGCTTTAAACCTCTTCAATTTATTTACAAAGCACATCGGTTATATCAACCTCAATAATAGAGTTCAAATCGGTCAATAGCAATGATTTTTGTTTCTCCCATTCTAAAAACCCATTTTCCTTTTTCTTACATAAGGCTGCATAAAAAACATTCAAATTAAGAGAATGAATGAATCATTACTCGCTGGTCGGAACCACAGAAAATTAATTTTTTGAAGCTTGTAAGATTCACATTGATACAATCGGATTTTTCACTGCAACAATTAAAAATTTTTTTTTATTTTTATCACAAAAAATCTATTTTTGAACAAAAGAAAAAGCGAATACTTTTGTACACAATGCCACAAAAGCCCGACTTTAGTTTTTCTTTATCATCTTTTTTCAGAACAAAAAGGCACGCATCTGTGCCAGTTGGCCCAAAAAAAATTTTTTTATCTGAAATCAAGCCGAAAAATAATTGAATTTTAACGAAATTGAGAAATAGTGATTTGAAAAATATTTTTGGAGTCGCTAATTGTGAATTGGCTTTTTTTTGTTAAACTTTTTCTTGGAGATTGTTTTGTGGTTTTGCGACCTTTAACATTTGGTAATCAATTGAAGAAGGAAGATGTCTTTATCGCCTTTTTAAGAATTTTTTTTTTGCAAAACTTTTTTGTATTGAATTTTATCTGGTTTTTTTATTCAGCTAACTTTGCTTAGACTTTTTTTCCATATTTTTTTTGTCTGCGCTTACAGTCTTTGTTTTTAGTTTTTAAAGTCGCAAATGCTGTAGTACCGACTTTACTTTTTTGTGTTATGTTCAATTGTAGTTCTGTATTCCAAGCCAATGTTAACTTATTAGCATGAAATCTTTTAATGTTGCGCACTTTTAAACATTGGTTTTGACTTTTTAAGTAAATTATTATTAATTCAAAAAATTAGCATAGTGTTTTCCTAAATTGGCGTTATGTTTTGCAACAGAGATATTGTGTTTTTTGTGTTGCAATTTTGATGTAATTAATTTTTTTCTAGATACTCCTTTGGTTTTTTCCAATTTCAGCTTTATTTCTTTTTATCATTATAGGCTTTTTGGTTTTTTATGCTTTTAAAATTGATTCAAGGCCATTATTCTAATTTACGTCTATCTTGACCATTATGAAAATAGTTCTTTATCTGTAACTTTTCTCCAACAAACTTGTACGCAATAAAAAATCATAAAATTAAAAGTCAAACTTTTGTCTTTTCAATTAAAATTTAATAACTTATGCCTAAACTCTTCTCTAATTTTTGCTTACATTTGGCTTTTCAATGTGTTCTCAACCCATTAAAAAAAGTGTTTGTGCACTGTTATGGCCAATATTTACATAGTAATATTGGCCAAGTTTTTTCAATTTTCAGAAAAGGGTGCATTGTGTTCATCTTTCTTAATTGCTTTAAAAATTGATGAAACCTCAACTATAATTTAATATGAGGCAAATATTCGTTTATTTTTCCGATTTTTATGACATTAAATTCCCCAAAAAATTGTTCATAAGATTAAAAAGTAATAAATTTCAAGTAAGTGCGAGTTTTATAAGCCAGATTACAAAGGGGCTGGGAGGGGGCACGACCGGGAGATTCTTCTCCATTTTACCCTTCTCATTTTTTCTATTGTGCAAATATCTCAATGAGGGGAAAGAAAATATCAACTTTCATAGTAACATTAATTTTAATGGGTCGAAAATTTTGTGCGCATTGCAAATTTTCTATGAAATGTAAAAGATTAAATGTCAGTAGTGACAATAGGGAGTGAGAAAGTGAAAGACAAACGAGACATGAATAAAGTAACAAAGCCAAAGCAAGATGGTCTGTGGAAATTAGGAAGCGATAAATTTTTCATTTTTTTTTGCTTAATCTGGAAACATCGCGCGCCCTTAAAATTAGTCGCACTAAATTTTAGTCGCACTAATTTTAAGATTAAGTGCAAATCTCAATAAAACGAGATTTTCAAGTCGAAATAATTAGAGTCAATTATCTGGCTAGCATAAATTTTGAAGTCAAATAATGGGCATATAATTTCGGCATGGAACAGCAGTCGTTCAATAAAATTGTAAAAATTATTTGAATTGAGTTATCATTGTTTTCTAATAACCAAAACTCGCTTTTCTTTTTTTATTTCTTCTGGGTTTGGATATTTTCAAAGGTAAAGCTAAACAAAAACGCGGAAATTAACTTGTACACCTAATAGTATAATTTCAGCAAAATTTGAAAAAAATAAGCAATTGATTGTCATAATGCTTTTATATTGCAATTGCAGTACTTCAAATTCAAAACATCTCCATGATATTTTTAAAGCTTTTAAAAAAGATATGAATTCTGTTTGGTAGTAGTAAACGCTTTAATTGCGCGCGCGGCTAATGTTCGAACATAAAAATGTCAGAATATTAAAGTTTTAAAATTAAAAAAAGAAATGCGTCGACCGGGAATCGAACCCGTGCCCCCTGCGTGGCAGGCAAGCAATTTAGCACTGAACCACCAACGCTTGTCTAAGTTGCCCCTAATTTTTGAGTATTCTAAGAAAAGAAGCCTTGATTTGTACTTTTGGTCCTATTTAATAGTATAAATTCCAATGTGATTTGTCTTCGATGTTGTGTTTTTCTTCTTTATGGGCTTAGCGCTTAATTGTTTTAATGTTATTAAACCATACGATCTTCTTTATTCTTAATACATATTTGGGTTATTCTTATAAAATTGTTGTATCAGTAATGAAGTCTAATAAATTTTTCTAATAGAATCATCCAAATGAAGATGATTATTACATTATAGAAAACCAATCGTAAGAAAGGTTTTTTATTAGATTTCCTTTGATTTGTTGATCATTAAAAGTTGATGTTACTAAAAGAAGTTCCTGTCCCGTACATCTATTATTGTTTTGTACAAACACTTATTAAAAACATCTCAGTCTTAAAAGCTTTTCCATTTTTTGTAACTTACTCATTTTCTTAGTGACGAGTTTCTCCAATTTCAATAAGCGCAAATACTTTTTTCCGTTAAAAAAAACTTTGGCACAACTATTTTTTTATTATTTTATCTGTATATTACAAGAAACTGGCGTCCATCGTTTGGGTAAACGCATTTAATAATATTTTTGTGTTCAATATGCCTTTTGGGAGTTTTCTTCACTTATTACAACTTTAAGTTATAAGCTATAAATTTAATTTTTATATTTGATAATGCTTCTAAATGAGAAAACATCAACTTGACTGAAGAGCTAAGAAAAATGGGTTTTAAAATAGTCGCCTTTAAGAGTTTACGCTAGGAAGCAATTGGCTTTTAAAGTCCCCAATGCGTCGAGTGATTATATTCATAACCAACTTAACTTAACCAATTTTAGTAACTCATCTAGTTGAGGTGCCCAATTGGACACAATCAAACTACATAACTTTTTTTAAGCATTTTGTTTCATTGCTCCCAAAGAAGGCTTTTCTTTTTCAGTGCATTGCAAATCTTCGTTAAATTAACTACCATATGTATACAAACAAATAATAGTCGACGCTCAGAGATTATCATTCTTTGCAATTTTCGCAGTTATTTCCCTTGCATTTCCTTAAACAAAATGTTTGCACAGCGAAGCCAACAGATTACAGGGTTAGCAAAGCAGAAATGTTTTTTGAACAGCTGATTGTAATTTTGAACAACTTTAATATTACTCGTTGATTTTTGCATAAGTTATTTTCGTTTTTGTTTTTTTTATTCTTCCATTTATACTGCTTCCCGCTCCACGTCCTTTTCACTTTTCCTTCCTCTTCTCCTTTGCATTTCCATATTCTTCCTTTTATCCTTTCCCTTCTCTTTCCCCTTTCTCTTCCCCTTTTCCTTCCCCTTTTTCTTCCCCTTCTGCTTCCTGTTCCTCTTCCACTTTTATCACCATCCGTAAAAGCCAGTTGGATTCCTTTCTATTAAAATTTGGTTTAAAACATAATATTGAGTGAGCTTTTTTTTGAATGCATCTCCATGCATCTCTCTCTATAAATAGTTTTCTTTTATCAAAAAAAAAAAGAAATTGTTGGTCTTAGCAAAGACGTAAAAAAGGAACGCAAAAATGTTCCCATTTTTGAACATAATTTTATTTTGGCAAAAAATAGAATTTATTTGATAATATCCATTTTTTTTCAATATTTTTGTTATTTGAAAAATGTTTTGACATTCGTTTTATATTAAAAGATGGAGGATTCCACCCTCAATTATAATATTTTCAGCTCCATTTATAACTTTTTATTTTGACAAAAAGTAAATTAAATAATTAATAACATTGCAATACTTTTAACGGCACTAAAACTTTTTGCCGGGAGGCGTTTTGTTAAAAAAAAATGACGGACAAAATTGTTTCAAAATTCAGTGTAAAGTCGGTCCATTGAAAAATTTAACTGTCGAAAAGTCTGCCCGACTATGACTCCAGCCATTGGAAAGTCTTTTGTTTAATGTCAGAAAAGAGAAAAGTTTTTGGCAAAAAATCTTTCAGTTAATAATCTGCTAGACACAAAGCTCGGGGCAAAAAGTTTAACTAAGCAGAATGCTCCTGGGAAAAAAATCTTCCTGTAAACAATTCCTCCCATAACCAACCAAACTATCAAACATCTGTCTCTCAAATAGCCCGACCCGCAAAACGTTCAGCTCGCAATTAATCAGTCCTAAAGCCTTTCTACCACCGCTTGTATTACATTCTATTAATAACAAATATGTAGATAGTTGAATTTACATATGCTTTTGAGTCACTTCCTTTTTTTTTGCTTATTGTTGTAGCAATTTGTTTGCACAGCTATTACCTTTTTCCTTTGGATATTTTTAGTAATATTGTTTTGAGAAATGGTTTTGATTTTGTGCTTTTTCATTACTTACCTTTGGTGCATCCCAGTATTTGTGAGTTGTTATTTGCACTCCTACGTCGCATCTTGTGTTAAAGCGTAAGACAGTTTACAGACCTAAGCATCTGAGTTTTAACCTAAGTCTTTTTAGTTTACATACTTTAGTTCATGGTTGAATCCTTAATAAAAATATGATTTTCAGCGATTTTTAGCGAAATCCTTTATTTATTTAAAGATTTACTTTCTTATCTGTATTTTTTCAATTAACTTTTACTAAATTCTCCCAAAACTTTCGACAATTTTTAAACAAAGTATAATCATAAGTTAAACATTATGCGTGTGGATTGTGTGTATTGTATGTGTATTTGTACGTTTCTCGTTTATCATGGCCAAAATTTTGTTCACACACTTTACTCCCTCTAATTCAGGATACATAGTTCAATAACAGAATTACCGGCGTTGCACTAGGTGAGAATACGGCATATGGCGCCAATATTACAAAAGTGCATTTACCCCCTCTACATTCATAATTCCTATTCTTTGGCCAAACCGATCCATTCCAAACAATTTTAACCAAAACCACAATTTTCATTCCCTGTTGTACTTTCATTTGCAACAAATTGGTATTGGAATTGCCGAGAATAGATAATTTTTGGCAAACTCTTGTCATAAAATTGTTATTTGTAGTGCATTGAGGAAAGCGCGAATGGACTGATTAAATGTACAACTCCTTTTTGAGTTGTATTATTGACTCTTAACCTTTTTTTGTTTCCGAGAATTAAATGAATTATTATTTGAGCTGATAACAATTGATAAGAAAAAAACCATTTCCAATATTTATTTATGCCATAGAAACAGTGGATTAAAGGGAAATACACGAGTGGAATGAAGACAAGGTAAGCAGAGAAAAGTTACACAGAGCTTCATGAAGTAAAAATTGATACATGACAAGGGAAAAAGCATATGGAAATGCAGAACCAAATCATCAATCAAATCTTATTTGCAGTAAATTCTCTATGTACATTATAATTTTCCCTTTTTTGTTGTTCAGTCTTGCAAGACCCGTAACACAGCTAAGGTCCAGAAATCCCCCCTCCCTAATTTTCTTATTTATTTCATTGCTGGCAAGACGGCGTCGTATTCAGTAATGCAATATTGTTGGTTTTTGATCTAAAAAAAACAAAAAAAAATAATTCAGTTGTTCTGATACTCTGCTGATTTGTCAAAATAAACTTGATTGTTTAATCCCATGTCATCGTAAGATTGCCATATACAAATTGGTTTAAGTTGATCTTGTTAATGAAAAATCGGGTCTTTCAACCTAAACACTATATATGACCTCTTACCAAGTTTTTTTTACAAAGCGAAAGAGGCTAGACCAATCTTAAAAATTTGTTAACCGTGTTGTGATTTATAGCTTATTGCTTATTGCTTATGGTGTTGGATAGTATAATTGTTTGAACTTTAGCGTATTTCAATCTTACAAAATTACTCAAATCAAAATTGAGAACCCATTTTAGAGTATATCGTAAAAATAATTCAAAGTCAGCCTGTTTTGTCCCTTTCGGTCCGTATTTTTATTGTTTAATGTAATGTGTAACGTAGGTTTATATATTTTTTAATATTATTCTCATTACTGCTATGAATTATTTTCTCGGTTCACCTGCAGCTGAAACATTTTTGTGCGGTACAAAGAAAACGTGACTTTGCTTAATACATGTATCACTCAATTTTTCAATAATATAAATAATTCTTTTGTATCGTTCAATGCTTTGTTCTTTTGCATATCAAGACCACTCTTTCCCTTTTAAACACTTTTTGCAAAAATCCTCGAGTTTACTTTTTCTTTTAAAATGAGCAATTTTTTTATTAAACCAACCTTTGTTTTGTGTTATACACAGACTTAAAGACTTTTTCTAAACCTTTTCATCTTTAACCTTTGTTTGCCTTTCTTCAATACCCCTTTATTTAAGTGAAACAAAAAAATTGCATTTGTTTTGATACAAAAATGGAATAGCATCTGTGTGTATTTAAAATTTTCGGCTAGTGATTCATTTAAATACGGGTAATAACAACAATTTTTTGGCAAACAGCTTTACATGTACATAATATGTACAACGAGTTTTATTGTTGCGTTCCCTTCGTCTTTCGACGTCTCTGTCCTTCGACACTCCAAAAGTGTCTAGATGTTTCGGCAAAGACTTTAATGCTTTTACCAGCTGGTTATTAACCAGTTAAACTCGACAAATACAATTCTTTAAAAGGGTATTATTTATGTTAATTAGCTTATTACGGAATTCCGATTAAACCTTTTCATTTGCAAACAAATTGTTTTTCGAAACGTATTGAATTTGTTTTTGCTTTATAATTTGTAAATCAAACGCCATTTTTTTTAATTTATTTGTCCGTTACCGAATTTTGTTGTTTGCAACCATTACGATTTTTTCTCGCTATTTAGTTTTGTTGTTTTTTTTACTTATTACCCGTAGTACAATTTTGTTGTCTTTGTTCAGTGCAATTTTTCGTTGTTAAATTTTGTTGTTTTCAACAATGACCATTTTCATTGTTGTTTTTTTGGTGTTGAATTTTCTTTGATCTTGCTTTTAATATTGTTTTTTTGTAGTAAGTGATTGTTTGTTGTTTTTTTATTTGATCGTTCTTGTTGTTGTTGCTTTTTTTCTGTTTTTGTTTTCTTTTTTTTTTGGTTATTCAATTTCTCCCCCAATTATTTTAATTAATCATTTTCAAATTTTCTGTTTTTTAAATTGTGTTTTGGGAGAAGGCTGGCTAAACGGGTTATATAAATGCAATTTTCAACACTACTTATTTCTATTTTGCTCTAATTTTGTGTTTGCTAATTTTAATATGTTTCAAATCGGGAAAAGTATATACATGTACATATATACAACGTTCTTTTAAAGCATTACTTTATCATGGTTAATTAAGTCAGACTGAATGAAATCAAATTTTGTTTGTTTAGAAAAAAGGGACAACTTTCTTTTTCCCCACATTTTCTTCTATTTTAATGCAATCAAATCAAACGTGTTGTTTATCGGCACAACCATCAAATAATTTGAATTGTATTATACAGGGCGTTTCAGATAAAGTTGAAATTGACTTTCCTTTATTTTAGTCTTTTTTTTCCTTTTGTTGTTTCGGCTTTTTGTTCGCAAAATAAATTACATATGTCGATGAATTGTTTTTTGGGTTGTTACAAAAAAATATGGTTATTTTAAAAATTGCTGAGCTTAACAAGTTTTGCTATTCTACCATTTCCTTTGTGCTTATTAAACATTCTTTTCCATATTACTCCGCTATTTTGTATGTGATTTAATTTATTTTTAGGAGACATATAGAGTCGAGTTGAAATGAGGCATTTAAGCTTCATCCTTTTTGGAGTTTTTTTTGAATATTTAAGTCCTGCAAACGCATGTTTTCTGTTAAAAATTTGCAAATTTTTAATTTTTGGAAAAATTTTTTTGGCAAATTTTCAATGTTTGCTTGCAAAAGTTCTCTACTTAAAACCTAACTTATTATTCATATTCGAGAAACATTGATTTTTAAATTTACCATACATTGGTGATTTTTAACGTTTATATTTACTATTTTACGATTTTTTCCTATTAATTTTTTTATTTCCAGATTGGCTTCCAACGATGGCATTCCCTTCTGCTTGATAGAAACATATTTCTTTATTTCTCAATTCGTTTGTGAGGCGATTTCAAGCGAGATACCTCATTCAAACTTCCAACCTATAATCTTATTGCATCTTTAAAGGCTACATAATAAAATCATGCAGGTAGAACTGTTTCCGGATATTTTGGAAGCCCAATGTTTAGCGTCGCCTTCGTTAATTCCTTCTAAACGACAATCGAGTCTTGGTGCCTCAACCAAGTCCTGTTGTTGCACAACCCTTGCTAGCAACTCTTTAAACATCAACAACCGTATTTTATTGGCTAAACGCCGTCCCCAGCATTCCGGCTTAAAGTTGCTTTTTGGCAAAACTCCGCGGTTTTCCAAATCTATTCTTGGGTATACCTTCTTGAATGTGTGCATTCTCCTTTTGATAATTATCCTACAAAGGTTTGGCGTTGACGCCCAACGCATCAGCACTCAGCCACAAAAGTTTGAAGTGCGCGTCGGAGACAACATTGACTTGCCTTGTGTGTTTGAGGAACTTGGTCAGTTGATAAGATTGCGTTAACCAATGTCACGTTGATTTGAATTACAGATTCCGATGACAAAGTGGTTGTTTGGAAGCGTGGATTAGACGTTTTGGCTATTGATGACGACCTGACGATTAGTGATACAAAATTTCAGATCAAACATGATGGAATGGTACTCTCTCTTTTTTGACCATTTATTTTTTGTTGAATAAGTTATCAAATTTAGAGCTACACCCTTGCCATTTCTGGCTTAGAGCCGTACGACAGCGCTGATTACATTTGCTCCGTCACAAGCAATCCGCCAATCGAAATCACACACAAGCTTCAAGTCAATGGTTGGTCTTTTAAGTAATTTAAAGCTTAGGAAAAGTGATCAAGTATTGACTTCCAGCGCAAGCTGTAACTCTTTTTTATCTGGCTAAGACTAACTCTATAGTTAAGCCAAGTAACTAAAAATTTGAAATAACCAACAGCTAATGATTTGTAATAAATTATAGTTTTGCCACTTTTTAGTTTACTTCATTTCTTTTACATTCAACTTATCATTTGACTTAAGAATAACTTTCTAATGACACATTAGGTTAAAGTTGAGCTTGAACTTTAATAAAGACTTAAACTAATGCGTTTGGCTTAGGCCCAGGCTTAAGTGATAATTTAGAATTTGCAATTTTTATATTTATATTTTTATGTTTAGACTTATTCAGATAACGTAATAAGCCTTAAAAACTAGGTTTATGTTCTGCATTCACTTTATATTCACTTTTAGCCTTAAGCTGAAAACAAGATATCCTTTCATCAAATAAATTAATTAAAAACGCAACCATTGATTTTAAATTTAAAAATTTAGTTCCACCCAGCGCCAAATTGATTCCTTCATCCTCGCTAATTCTGGCCAGAGCCGGCGAAGAAGTTGTCGTCAAATGCGCCGGCGCCGGAAACCCGCCACCGGCCATTTCTTGGCACCGCCACGATTCCGCGTCCAACGCTCCGCCGTTGCAGCCCTCGGGTACGTATGGCCGTCTACTGTTTTCCAAAATTGCGCCTTCTGATACTGGGGTTTATGAATGCCGGGCGAACAATGGCGTTGGTGACGATGCTATTGCTACTGTTGAGATTCGCGTTGACCGTATGTTTTATTTATAATTGAATGTTGTGCGCTGATTTTTTAAAGATTGTAGTGCTTTGATTTTTTGATTGTTTTGCAAATTTTGAGGCTTTATTGACATGCTTTTTTAAGTTCCATTTAGGATTAGTATTCTTAAATAACCTCAAATTATTTTAATTTTTTCATAACGGCTTGGTTTGTTTTTGACTAACATGATTTACATTTTAAGCTGTCAACGCGCCAACCGACAAGTCGAAGGAAAAAGAAGACGATGAAAATGGAATTAATGACAGTGCTGTTTTTTTTGTTTTTTTTTTGTTTTACTAATTTAGATTTTGATTTAGATTGAAATAGTGCATGCATTAAAACATTACAAAACGATTTTATTCAATTATACAAGTTTAGGCTCTCCGTGGGTTAAAACTGATAAACTCTATATCTCAGCGACTCTCGGCTCTTCGGTGAATTTGACTTGCAGATATGACGGAAAGCCTGAGCCAACTGCCGATTGGCTATTCTCCGGCTTCAAAATCAATGTAAATTTTGAATATTAATAGTTTTTTAGATCGACTGTCTATCCTCCGCCAAAATTAAATCTTTTACCTGTTGAAACTGATGTTTTAACTAAATGGTGAAAAAAAATTTTTACAGGGGTTTAGGTGGTGGAATTGACTGAACCAAAGGCTTTTAAAAATCTTATTTTGGTTTCATACTGCTGTGCATTGCCTTTAATTAAATAATAAGATTTTAAATGTACATCAAAATATGCACAAATTTTGTGATTGGCGTTATGCCCCTAAAAATTTTTTAATTATAAAAATTTTTTTAGGATGTTTTGGTTACTATAGGTTATTTTAATTAAATTATCTTTTGTTTTGATTACCCGTCCTTATTGCTAAGCACCGCATTGGTTAAAGAACTTCATTTATTTATTTTTAGAAATTCGACAAAAAGTTTTTGACCAGCGTTCAGACTGCACAACGTGAGAAAGTTGATACAGTAACAATATTTACTATTGCCGAAATTCACGAAGACCATTTCGGAGATTACACCTGCAAAATTTCGAATTCATTGGGTACTGTTGAAAGGACAATTCATTTGAGCGGTAACTTTTACTTTTTTTTGGAATTACCATAAAAAATTCTAATAAATTTTGCAGGTCGACCTGGGCCTCCAGTGCTGTTTGTTCGTAGTGACAATCAATTGTCATGGACAGTTCAATCGAAAAAACCAATTTTGGAATACAAAGTTCATTATCGGCTCGCCAATGAAGATATTTGGACGCACCACAAGCTCATTTCCATTTCTAAAGGTTTATTTGATTATGCAGAGGTTGGGAGTTTTAATATTTTTCAAATTTTTAGAAGACCAAGAAGGCGACATTTGGACTCACAAAATTGGGCTTGAATTCTTAAAACACGATGTTGATTACGAATTGCAGGTAAATATTTAGAGTGTATTTTATATCCTTTACCACTTTGAGTGCTTTTTTAAACTCCGATTTTTAATTGCTAATTTTTATCAGAAAGACGAAAGGCATTAAAAATTAGAGGATTAGTGCTATTAACTGTAATATTGATAACCTATCATTGATGTTTTGTATTGTTATAAAGCTTTTCACATTGGTTTTGTCTGCTGTCGGAGTGGCTTTGTTATTCAATAGCCATTTTAGGTTAACGCAAGAAATGAATTGGGTTGGGGCTCGCTGGCTCGCAACTTCGTCAATTATCGCGCGTCATCGGAGAGCGGTAAAATTTCATCGAACGCCTTAATCAATGAAGGTAATTGTTTTTTTTTTCAAATTTTCTGTTTTCTGATGATCAAACAGTGAAAAAGTTTATTTTGAGCAATATTTGTCCTTTCATTTATTTTTTTCTTTCACAACCCTGGTTATTTTTACATGTTTTTGAGAACCACTTTTTTGTGGTTTTTGTTGAAAATTTCTATTTTTTATATCTTTAAATTGTATGTAAATTTGAAACTTCAAAAATCACAATTAAAACAATTTTTTAGGAAACGGTGTCAATGGAAATGTGAATTCTGTTCGAATGGTTAGCAAACTGCTTGCTAGTCTCTTTTTTGTTGTTCTACCTACAATATTACTGTTATAGAAGTGAAATTTTGCAATTCAAACAATTGTTTTTATTGCCTTTTTTGCTAAAAAAACCTTATGTTTTTTACATATGTTAAAGTCGAGATCTGTAGCCATTAAGTTGGGAATTTTGCAATTTTTTTTGGATGTCGTAGATTTAGTTGTGATTTTTAAATTTTAGTGGAATACAATGTTTGCCTCATTGGCAAACTAAATTTTGCAATAGAATAAAGGCCAAATTTATGTAATTCAAAATTTTTTCTTTGCACGTAGGCGAAATTGTGGCTTGGCCAGGAGTATCCAAAGCCATTCAAACTTTTTTTACTAATTTTGGTTTTTTGAGCAAGCTCAATAGTTGAGAGAAGCGGTGACACCAAACACAATTTCTCAAAGATTAATTATAACTAGGTTAAATGGCGCGACCCTTAGGGCTGGCGTTTCCCTTTAAAGTATCACCTACCGTATTGAAGAAGTTAAAAAAATTTTTTTTTTATGACAGCATTTCTGAAACCCTATTATTATGCGTTGCTGATCAGCAAGACATCAGCGTTTGCAGCTGCAATCCCTACCTATACTAATCGGCAACTTTTCCTTTTTTGTTTTGAAACATGAAAAAATTTGCCAGAAACACGCCAAAATGCCAAAAATAAAAAATTTCTTTTAAAAATAGAATCGACTAAAAGCTACCGTATGTAAAATGATGGAACTTTCTTTTTTTGCCAAAAAGCGCGCAAGTATTGAAATTTATATTTTCAAAACATAATTCGATTCAACTACTGATGTTTAAAGTTGACAATGCATTTTATTGCCAAAAATTAAGCGAATTCAAAATGTTGAGTGTTGAAATTATTATATGTTTGAAATATTACAACTAATGTAGTTATAAAATGCTGTGAAACAACTACTGTAGTTAAGTAATGTCTCATTTATTGGTTCAAAATTGATTATCTCAATACTGTTCGGATAGATTTGTGTAGAGTTTGTTGTTTAGTCAGGATATGAGCAAATTGAATGGGGGTTATGTGACGTTTTAAAGAAGTTTAACATTTTGCGACTGCACGAATTTTTGTTAGTCTACAGACATCAGAATATTATTAATTTAATAGAATACTATTATATAGTAGAAATACACATAATCCAATATTATTATGTGGTCTTAATACAAAGTTTCGCTAATGAACAAATGCGTTTAGTTTAGATTGTGCTACAAAACGTCTGTTGGCCACATTTTGATCTTTCAAAAGAGCCAACAATAGAGGCCATTAATTCTAAATTTTGAGAAAAAAAATTTATTCGGTTAAGAGGTGTGGGTGATAATTCGTACACTCAAATTAATGATAAAATAATTGAAGAAGCAAACGGCGCGTAGCGCAGAAAACATAGCAGAAAAATATGCAGCAAAGCGTATATTTTCAAGTTTTCCCCGGAAATTCAACTTAAAATTTCAATTTCGTGTTCATTTTGGCACAATTAAATATCTGGCAAAATGCCTATATGTAGTTTTTTTTAATCAATCAAACAGAACATTGGATATTAATAAATAGGATTATGATTAACATTATATCAATGGCTTGGATTAATACTGAGTCTTTCCTTAATATTAAGTTTCAAATGAGTCCTTTCGGAACAATATTTTCCGAAATATGTTCTGTACACAAAATATTATTACGAAGAATAAGGATTACAAATCAATGTTGGTTCTCCAACTTTCCCTAAAGACTTTGCAGTACTTGTTAGCTCAAATCATAGCATTATTAATGGCGGTAAAAACAATTCCATCTAAATCAAAAGTGCTCAAGACTTTAAGTTTAAGAATTTGGTTAATCAACCCGCAGTACGTCGCTTTCGTTTCAAGTGTGCAACGAAAACTTTTTCTATTTTTTTTCTATGATATTTTGTTTTTGTTGGTCCTTTTGGTTGTCTTCAAACGAACATTTTTCGTTGTCTTCAATTTTTAACTCATAAAAGCAAATTGTAATTTTTTTTTTTGAAATTTTTTGAAAATGTACTTTCCAATTACTATTTTTATGGTGATTTTTATAAATTGTATTTCCATTAATTTGTTAGAATCTTTTTGAATAATTTTTTTTATTGTTTAATAAATTTTTTATTAGTGTTTCTGTTAACTCACAATACTATGGCTGCATAGTGTTGTTAAACATACTGCCAAAAGATTTTAGTATCATATCTTTCTAAGTGTTTTGCTCTTTTGATGTTCTGTTTAGGCTTTGATGTAAGCTTTGGCTTAGTGTAAAAGCTTATATTTGACTTTAGGTTTGGGTAAAGGCTTTGAACTAGTTTTAAAGATAGGCTCGTTGTTATACTCAGGTTAGTTTAAGTTTCCTTAGTCTTCTGTTAAGCTTAGGCTTAAAATTTTTCTTCACCCAATATGCTAAAGCTTTTAAGGTTCTGTTCTTACGCTGATTAAGCTTATGTTAGTCAAACGTCTGATTAACGCCTTATCATACTGATTTTACATTAAGTTAACTGTTGAATTTAAACATGCCTTATTTTAAGATTTTAACTCAGGTTCAGCCGCGGTTTTTATCTAGGCTTATTCAATTTTTTTTTCTTTGATGGAATGCAAAGCGACATTCCATTGAGCACTCTATTGAGTTCGTTTAGAATATTAAATTTAAACCTTTGTTCACTTCCATCATGTAAATTCGTATTATTTCTCAACATTTTGCTTTCATTTTTTCTTTTTAAATTTTTTTAAATTATTTATTATTTGTTATTTAAAAGTTAAATAAAATTTATTCTCAAAAAATAGGTTTTTTTTCGATTGATTTGGTTTTATAATTTTAAATTTGAATGAGCATCTTCAATAGTTAATATAAGCATTTTTATCGCAAAGTCAAAATTAAAGTGAATGAAACATTATTTTTTTCCTAATAAACTTCCCAATAACGCCAAACTCTGCTGTACTGGTATTTGTTGTGTTAATTTGGTAATCAGTGGGGTTAAACCCGGGATTTGTTGAGTTGAGCTTGGAATCTGTTGTGGATATGTTAAAACTTGCGGAGTTGGGCCTAGAATTTGTTGTCCTATTGTCAGAATCTGTGTTAAACCGAGTTGCAATTGCGTTAAACCCGGAATTTTCTGTTGTGCAGTACCTGGGCCCTGCTGCATTATAATTGGAACTTGACCGGTTCTGGGCCGAGGTAATTGCGTGTTGCCCATTTTTCCTGGCTGTCCACTAATTATAATTTCAATAGAAGAACTACCTCTGAGGCGGCACTGTGCCGGGCAGTGTACCTGTGCCAGGCAACGAGCCTGTACCCGTAATTATGCCTGTTGAGCTTTTTATCGGAATTCTGGGAATATAATAATCATCTTCAATACTGCCGTAATACGGTGTACCAATGCTGGTTGGCACTCTGGGCACAGTTTTCGCCGCGGGACGATTAATAATATTTCGCAAAGCGGACAACAATAATATTTGACTCAAGATGTTACCTCCACCGCCTCCCTAATAACAATTGCTCCCTAATAACAATTCCCGTCTGCGTCACAAATTAATATTAACAAAATGTAACCAACTTAAATGGAATTAATACAATATTTTATGCGCTTTCGCATTTCCAATAGTGTGGTTCAACTCAATTAACCATAACTTTATAAACTCTATTTGGTGAATTTTGAAATTTGTTATTTACTTATTAATTTGTTTGATTTTTAAACTTCTTCCACTTTTCGAATTTTAATATAAAAAGTTCTTACTTATTTGCGAACAAAAATGAAAAGCTTTTCCATGTGCTATCCAAAATTTTGGGTTTTATATATTAAACTTTGGAGTCTGTATAATTTAATTGAGTTAATTACATTTGTCCATATAGCAATTTGAAAATTTTTTCAAACAACCTAAATTTAAAATAATTTATATTATTATGTTGTGTTGGTGTAGGTTATGCGCTAAACCTTTGAAAGATCTTTGCAATAAATTTTTTGAATCTGTTTATGTTTAAAATCCATTTGGTAGACATTCAAGTAAGCTTAAATTAGCATGCAAGTAGGATATTAAGCCAAAATCCAAATTGTAGAACGTACATACATCCAGTAACAATGATATTATACGCATATAAATTACTTAAACTGCAATTTATGTTGTTTGTAATCGCTAAATGCAACGTAATGAAATGTCAAAAGTGTCTGAAAAATTGCAAAAGTAAATTTTTTTTGAACGATTGATACAAACATCAAGAGGGACTTACAAAAACATGCGTCGCAGCCCCAAATTGACATAAATTTAACAATTTAATTCGAATTAAAGAAATAGTTTTTAAAAATCAGAAAAAAAATTTTAAAACCGTCTTGGTCTTGATACGAATGCGACAAATTTGAAAACCTTTTTTTTTAAATTTTAATTTGAAAATTTCGAGTTTTCGGCTTCTTTGTGGTGTTTTGCATTTGAAAGACGTTCCTTGTTAAAATTTCTTGCCTTGAAGTTGATGATGGACGTTCTGATGTATGGCATCTAAAAAATTTGATCGCTTTTGACGCCATTTGCAGGTATTTTTTCTGTTATTTCATTTTATTATTTTATTGATTTGATTTGATTTGTGTTTTTTTTGTTTTTGTTTTGATTCTTATTTAAATATTTCTTAAACATTTTTTTGTTAATTTTCTGTTATTCCTGCGCGCTAACAAGGATTAATGGAGTATTTCAGGGTGTTTTTTAGATGAATTTTTTAAGGATTAACTTTTTTACATGAATTTTTCAATATTATTTTCTATTTTTGTGTTTGCACTATAACGTTTTTGTAATCTTACAAAAAAAATATCAGAGCTTTCAAATTACCAGTATTTTTAAGGTCTTTGATCGGTAGGTTGAGCAATTACGATAAGTTATGTGTTTTCAAATTAAAATTTTAACTAATATTTTTATGGATTTAACCATTTCACATGAATTATTTATATAAAGATTAATATTTTGTTGATGGATTAATTCATAATTTTTATTCAACTTTTTCTCTTCCGCCTTTGTCTACATGTCTGCACCTTTTCCCCAAAAATTGTTTGTTTATTTTATGCAAGCAAAACGCATTCATGCATTTGCATAATCACTCAAACAAATTTACAAACAAAGCGTGCCGGAAAAAGTACAAGTGGTCTTAACGCGGCCTGTTGATTGAGAAAGGCAAGCCGTATTGAAATTTAAGAAGAAATCCTTCTTTGCAGCACCGCAACAACAAGAACAATATGGGATTGTTGTTTTGTTGCACAAAAAATGCTAGAAGGGGTTAAATTCATAGAATTTATTTAAAAAACCACCAAATTTCCCGCAACGAATTTGTATTTGAGAAACTTTGCACCACAATAGCACTTTTACTTTTTACCTTTACGTTTATCTTTACCATTATTAATTTCTAGTACATCATATTATGATTATCTGGCCAGGCCATTAAAATTTATATTTTTTGAAGCACTGATATCAGGTTAAAATTAAAATTTTATTGACATATTATGGCATATTGATTGTCGATTCGACTAAATTCGACTAAACTTTAGAACGTAGGCTTGCCGAGCTTTACAGCGCTTGATTTTCTGCTTATTTTTAACCCCCTGTAAGAAATTATTCAGTTTTTCAAACAAAACTTTAAATATTTTCCCAATAATTGACATTCGTCTTACAAAATTATCGCCTTAATGTTGCAATTTTTGCTGTTTTTGAGTTAAAATTGAATTCATTTGTATTTTAGTCATTATTTTTGTTTACTGCAATTTAATGGCAATAAATTCAAACTCCAATTTTGTAGAACAAACATTACAAAACGCCAAGACAACAATAAAATAAATGGGATAAAAAAATGAAAGCTTAAAAACAGAGTAACAGCGTTAAAAATTTTTGGAAAACACATTAACAGTGACAAGACGGATTTGGAACAACTAATAGAAAACGCCAAAAGTGATGGACACCAAAAGGTTTTTTTGTGGAAGACACATCACTGTATACTTTAGTGTTTTTTTTGTCTTACAAAAACACAAGAAATTTTTTTTAAATATGGGATTTCATTTTTTGTTTTATTTTTTTTTTTAATTTTCATTGTCTTGTCACTTTTTGTCTTTAAATCATTTATTTCTTGCTGAAATGAATGAAAACTAATTTTGGGGATTAATGGCTCTCTATTTACTATTTTTTCAATTTGCAACATTTTGACGCTTTGAAAGTAATAATAAGCATTTTTGTAATGGTGTAGATAGTGGGTACTTATGAGAATGGTAAACTTTAGGACTTACGGTCAGACAGACTTTTGACCGGTCATAGTTTTGTCAAACATTATAACCGAATAAATAGATTTGATGTACAGTAGGCCACATACAAGCAGACTTTTTATTCAGAATACGTTTTTTTCTGATTTCGTTTAATAAATTTGTACATGTTTAAAATAAGCCTAATGTTGGAACCAACGTCATTATTGTAGTATGTATAAGATTTGTTAATGTTAATCACATGGCAATATTCATATTTCATGTTTTGATCGATTTGCAAGCCCACAATAAAATAGTTTATTTTTAATTTATTTTTGAGGTGTAAAGTATAATTATTTTTGAATTTTAAGCTAATCGCTTTAGTCTTACTGGACACTCAAACTCCGAAACAGCAGACTTGCATTCATAATTTAAAATTATAGGCTTGCATTTGTGGTAAGGCTTAGCGATTTTTTAATTTTTAATTTATGTCCTCAAACCTAAACTTTATAATTGAGGCCTTAATTGTTTTCATTTTGACTTGATGTCCATAATGGCTTTGAACATTTTTTAGTTGAACGCATCTCGACGCCTAGCAATACTCTTACTGTTTACCGCTCGTGGTTTTTTTTACATGTAAAACGTCTGATCCTCATCCACAAACAATTCCTCCGATAAATGAAACCTTTTAACCATTAAATTTTATTGTTTTGTTTTTGTAGTTTTCGAAACGATTAATTTTAATCTCCCCACCTAAATAAATTATCCGATAAAAAAATTGTTTTTGTCGCAATTTGAGGAGTAAGAAAATTTCTGTGTTTCTTTTTTTTACTTTTTTTTCTTTAGTTTTCGGGAATATTAAAAAGAAATTTTTTTGCTTGCTAATCCTATTAGAAAATGTTTATTATTAGTTTTTTCCATATACTGTTTGGAGAAAAACAGTGAGAGCAATTTTGTTTTTTTTTGCAATAAAATCTCAAAGTTTTTTTTTCAATTGAAATTGGAGGAAAAAACAATTTTTCAAAAACAAAAAATAAAAGAAATTGGAAAATTATTTTGGTGTTACTAGATTGAAACTGACTGTCTGTCTGCGCGCTATCCATAAACCGTCTCCCACAAAAAATGCGATTATAATATAATTGGATAAAAACGAAAGACAGCCACTCTGAATGGTTCACACCAAATTAAATATACAACCAACTTTTAATGGCTTTAAGCTCTTTATAATGCCTTTACAACTATTCTTTTGAAGTTTGTTTGTTTAATTATAATGGGAAAGTCATGAAACAATAATCCCATTTATAATGAACACCAAGGTCCTGCTCTGCAAAAGATTATCACCAATTTAAAGCTTTTGCGATTTGCGTAGTACAAATCGCCGCCACTAATTTGCTGCCCCAAACCTTGACTCTGACCATACTTTCGGGCCCTGTTTACTTTGGCCAAATTTCATTAAATTCAATTGTCATTAATTGATTACTTTTTGGTAGTCACGAGTAAGATTTGCCGCTTATTAGCGGCAGTCCTCTTGTTCGAATGGCATGTTATGGTCAACAATATCTTCTAAAATTGTCTAACGGAAATGCAAAACTTAAACTTTATGATTCACAGTGGTGTAATTTCGAAATTGACCACTATACTTACTTTAAAGCTTATGTGCACCGGGGAAGGGAGAAAAAATGAATCAATCAATTTTTCTTGAAGAAATAATTTTTTGACATCAACATAATGCGGCAATTAAAACTAAGTTTTCTTGTTTTAATTTGTTTGTTTGCTTAGTCAAGTAAGTGAACAAACAAAATGACCTATTTTGTCATGTATTTCATGCAACCGGGACTGTATTTAAAGCTGAAAAAAAACTTTTTGCTTTGAATTAAAATTGTGTTTTAGCAATTTAAACAGAAAACTTATCTTTCTGTCTTCCACTTTTTTTTTCCTTTTTTCCCCATTCTCTAATCGTCGCTTCATTGTATTATTTTTACTTTGTTTGCTTCTCTGTTAATCCTTCTTCTTCTCACTGCTATTTTTTGCTTAACCTCTACTCCGTTCTCATTATGTTTTGCTATCTTTCCAATTTTCAAGCTTTCTTACTGCTGCCCTTGACTTTATAGAAAATCAAAAATCAAAAGAAACTTTTAACTGCCTTATTTATCGTTTGAGTTCAATTGATTTTACCTTGAATAAGATCTGCAACAAATAATTTTTTTGGGAATTACTGGGAATTAGTCGGTTTGGCTTTTGTCATCACAGGTTAATGGCCTATTCTCTGAATGACTTTTGAGGTTGTTGAATTTTTTAAAATAACAAAAAACATTAGCATTCTGCATCGAGCTGTGGAGCTAATTAGATTATTGAATTCAAAATAAAACACAAGGGCAAAAAATATTTCTTAAACTTTAATTTTGGTTGGTTTTTTTTGTGAACTTGTTTATGGTCTATTAGAGCAGTTTTAGACAGTCCTGGTTCAGACACACGAGAAGTTTGAATTGAACGGGCGATTATCTTAATATTCAATGCTTCTTTGAGCCGAATATGTTAATCAAAATCATCAGCATTTTTACTTTTTGGTTTTTTTTTTTAATTTTTTAAAACGAATTGTTGTTGTCATGTGCCTTCTATTTTTGCCTTCTGCAATTTTTGAAGACTTACTTGTGAAATTTTTCTGTTTAAACAAATGTGTACCAAATGAACAAAACGAAACAAAATGCTTTTCTCGACAAATAAACTGATGTAAAAGGAAAAAACATCACAAATTTTACTAAATAGAAAAGAAAATGGTGTCCAGCCACAAATAGTGGTTACAACGCTTGATTGGCGTTTAGGCGTCCTTTAACGTTGAAAAAAACTAACATCGAAGATTTGAACAACGGGTTTTGTGTTTTGGTACGTTTCTCTATAGTTACTAATAGGCTTGATAAATTTTAGTTTTTCTACGCATTATTAAAATGGTCAACATACTTGTGGCAACTCCAGCCTTTGTTGTATCTGAACCATATGTACTCGAGAGCTTCGTTTTTTAATCTATTCATCAGAAAAAAAATAAATTGCAACTAGCCAGGAAACGGGCTTTTCAAGTTTTAATCACAGTTAAATTTTTAAAAAATAGTGAAACAAAAATAAACACACATCCGTATTACTTGCTTCTTTTCTTTTAATCTATCAAACAACACTTTATATCCTTTTTGCCGAGAATAATCATAGCAGAAAGCAAAATTTTGTTTTTGCACTTTGGAAAAATCAATTTTGATTGTTACGGTAAATAACTTCAAAAAAATTTAAAGCTTCTTATCATTTATTTTTGGTCGGCTTAGAATCAAAGGCTTACACAACCAAAGGTAAAAAAACAACAACAACAAAATAAAAGTGATTTATTAAAAAAACTAAAGTATACGGTGCTGACAAAGTGAAGCCAACTTTTTAATTAATTTCAAATTTTTGATGTTGGTTTTGGCGAAGTGTCACACATTTTTTTAATTTTTAAAAATTAAATTTTTTAAAACAATATTCAAATGCTTGTAATTTCAAACTTTATTTCTTTCCTTTTTTTAATTGATTTTCTTGTTGTTTTTTGTTCTCATTGTTATACTCGTACTCATATACTCACCACAATTTAAATTTTAATAAAAATCCTTAAAAAATCCAACTCACCTTACCACCACCAAATTAAAATGAAATTTACAAACCCAAACTCCTCTCTAATTTCTTTACAACAAAAATGCTTTCGGCTTTTCCCCTTCAATGCTACATTACCAATATATCTTTTTCAACCAAAAAAAATTTTTCTTATTTTTTGTTCTTACATGTGCGTGTTTTGATTTTATACACATAAAGATATACGAATGGCTTTGTTATTTTTTTTTTAAATGCCGAGATAAATGACTTCTTGATATTCGAGATCTGACATTTTTTGCTTTTATTTTGGTATTTTAAATCTTTTACCTTGATGTTTCTATTTACCGCTTTACAGACGGTTTTCGTTTACAGACGGACTTTTACATTCAATTTTTTTGCGTTATTCTATTGACGAGATGTTTTTTGTCTTGGTGACCTCTTCAATTTTATTTAGGTTTTTTTTGTTGGCTGGCGTTGTTTTTTTTCGATCTACAGATGCTTTGCAGTTTTTTTACTTACAATATTAAGCTAACTAAAAAGGCTACTCACCTTGTCGTGCTTATTTAGTGTTTCCGTCTTTTGGTTTTGTCATTGTATCAGGCTCAAGATTTCATGCTTATATTAATATTTTCTTGGACTGTCACTTTGAATATTTAGCTTCTACTTTGGTTGCTTTGTTTTTCTTTTTTTCTTCCCCTCAATTAACCAACAAATCTTTTTTTAAATTGATTGCGTTTCTAACCGATTTTCGGTTACGGCTATTTATATTTTTTTGTTATTTGCTTATAGGAAATTATTTTTTCTGTATTTTCAAATCATTTTTGGCATTTTCATGTCTCAGTGATGCTTGACCCATTCACATCTGTTTCTTCCTTCTTCTCTTCACACGCACAGCTTGCGCGATTTCTGTTTTTGTTAATCTTGCCAATTAATCAAATTGGTCATTGTTTGAATTATTCCCCAAAAAGCTTTGTTTGTTTTTGACCTGTAAAACACCAAATGGATCTAATAAATTTTTGGACTCTGAACGTTGATGGCTTTAAATGTTTTTTTTTGGAACGATTAGATGATGAAACAAAATTGCATATTGTTATGCACAATTCCATTTGCTAAATGTTATTTAAATGTCCTTTAATTATGCAGGCAATTGCAATTTGAGAATTCAATAGGAAAAGCGTGTTTGAAAACGAGGAGAGAATAACTCGTCCAATTGAGCTAATTACTTGTCCTTATTGTTTAAATATTGGGAAATTGTAGTTTGCTCTTGGCCATAAACAATGGGTTGAGTCCATGGCGAAATTACTTGTTTAAAAATTTAAATAATTTATGTTTATTTTTTTTCTGTTTTTTAAGCCAGTTTTTAAATAATCAAATTAGGCTGGAAATTCCTTCTGTTATATCTCTGCCTTTTTCGCCCTCTTTTCAATTGATTTCATTGTTCTGGCACTTGCTGCCCATTAATTTGCTATGATTGTTCTATAAATACTTTTGCTTTTGTAGAAATACATATCCTCATTTCATGCACTTTTACCTTTTTTGGCAATTGAAGACTAATTATCTATTAAAATAGCCTCTTTTATGGATAAAGGATAAGCTTACCATGCTGTGTAAATGGCTTATATGCCAATGTTTTTTTTGACAGCCAATTCTGTTGTATTTGAAATCTGAAGTTTACAAATAAGCTGCTTTTGAAAGTATTGTTATTAAAATGCCAAAATAGGGGTAACATTTCTTAGTTAGACTTATAGTCGTCGAAAAGTTAATCAATTATTCATACTGTCGCTTCTTGTTCTTATCTAATTAAAGACACATGCATGTGGATATTCTAAGCTGTCTTTTTATGGATAATTCAAAGTTTATAACAAATGTGGGAAAACGATTTTAAAAGTTTATTTTTTAAATATGCGTAAACACTAAAAGATTTCGTCATCTCTTTCTCTCTCTCTCTTTTCTTTCTAATGTTTATCGTTGAATGTTTTATCATGAATAAGCACAAAATAAAAGGTTATTGAACGTTTTTTTTTCCTCCCACAAACAAATATGTTAAAAGAATAACACACAAAAAAAATCTTATTTTTTGCAAGAATGTCGTACGAAAACAAGCTGATTACATTTGTTGAGTGTACATCAGTTTGAACAGTCTCCGCCTTATTTTTGCAAACACTTTTTTAAGAGCTTTCATATTTCATTTAAGTATTCAAATAGGATGTAGACACAATCTTGGGCAAGCCAAATTTACCGGCTTCATCCAGTCGTGTTCTACATTGCAGCTTTGTATATTACGAATTTAAACCTTACAAGATAAGCTCTTTTTACTGCTTGTCAAAAATGGGGTATAGAAAACAATAAATTAGTCAGAAACGGGTTTAATTATGTCAAGCTATTATGTTTTTTTTGCTAATAACTGAAATCACTTTTATCTATGTTTTGTAAAATTTTTGTTTTTTATCAACCGCTTACTGCCTCTTGTTGCAAAGGTTGTTAAGATTGGTTATTAATTGCACACTTATACCACACTCAGTTTTAAGCATTTACACAAAATTAAAGTGTAGATCCAATATTTCAGTATTGGTCTGACGCTGGACATTTAGCTTTGACTTAGCCTTATTTAAAATTAAATTTAAATTTTAAGTTTGCCTTAATTTAAATTTTGCATGTATGCATTTAAAGTCTCCTGTACGGTTATCTTATGACCATTTATGTTCCTTATTGCCGCCCCTGTTCGATAACTCCTACATTGTTCGATAACTTGTTTCAAAACTTGTTCTTATGACAAATGGTAGAAACCCTTTGTAGCTTTTTTATCGCTTTTTCTGAATATAAAAAATGATCAAACAAAAATTGAAGAAAAAAATAACAAACACAGGTTGTTAAAATCCCAATTAATTTACGAATAAGGAAAAATCTGTTGCAATCAACGGATAATCAACCAAAAATGCATTGAAAAAATCGGTTGATTATACGTTGATTGCAACAGATTCTTCCTTATTCGTAAATTAATTTGGATTTTAACAACTTGTGAAAATCATTTTAGTCTTTTATTTTATCCTTTAATTTTTTTTCTGTTGCTGCAAAAACAAAGTCGTTAACCATTTTTTGGTATATAAAGCAAAAATTAATTTATGTTTTAAAAAGAAAAGATAAGCTAATTTTTATGTATTTGTTTTGCTTTTGCTTTCTTTCCTTTCTTTTTCTGACGTAAAGCTGAAAAAATAATTTTGTTTAATTTTTTTGTAAATATTTTTTTTGCTTTTTTATCACAATAATATTTGTTGAAAACAAAACCATCAAATTTAAGTACACACAAGTGCGTAAAACGTTTTGTAGGGGGATCTGAACTTATAGTAGTTCAATGAGTGTTTCTCATCAACAATTTGTTAAAAGTGATGAAAATTTGTTATGAATGCGTTATCCTTTAAATACATTATAAACGTTGGATAAGCTTCCTTAATAATCAGCTAAATATTTGTCTTGATCAATTTAAGTTATTTTTTTTTCTTGGAGCGAAACTTGATTCTAAGTTTAGTATTCAATCAAATATTTAGTCTAAATTTGAAATATAACCTTAAAATTGTCTCAAATATTCCTAATGAATTCTCTTTGGACCATGGCTTATGCCTAGACTTGCATTTGTACTTAATCTTTGTTATTGTTTTTATACATTATAATTTTTACTATTTATAATTAAAATTGTTTAGGTTAAAATCATTGATTTAAAGATAAATTGTAACATTGGTTTTGCCAGATGAAGCCCAATACTTTTTTTGTTTAAAAATTTAGTGTACTTCAAATTGGGTAACCACCAGTGTTTAAAAGTAGAGCATATTTGAGGCATTTTCCTTAAAAAAAGTAAGGCTATTCAGAATAATAAATTTGAGCAGAGCATGGAATAGAGTAGAGCGTGCCTCATTTTGGTGCTTTAATTTACGCAAACAGAGCAGGGCGGCAATTTCCTATACCCACCTTAGATCACAATTCAGAGCACAACCACTGCTTGAAACCTGTCAAAAATTTAAAAGAACATTGAATATATTTTTGTTTACAAGTATAACTCTTTTTTATTAATAACTCAGGTTAAAAACCATTGTATCGACTCATCCCTCTAACACCCCCTTCACCTCCTTCTTCCAATCGACTTCACAAAAACAGTTGGGCAGCTGATTAGAACAAAATTAGAGTATATGATCAATCAAAAATTCAAAATAACTCATTCTTTAATACATGTAATTTGGGATTTACTTTTTTTGCCGAAACATAAGTTCAATGATTGATATGCTTGATTTTTTTATACCCCCTCAACCCTTGTTATCAATGGATTTAAAAACAAAATCTATAAATCAAAGATTAGATCGATTACTTTACAAAAAAGTTATGATTTTTTTCATTATTATTATTAGATCAATTGCTTTTAATTATTCAAAAATCGTTTATGAAAAACATTTGGGAAAAGTTTTTTTTATAAATTTTATTCTTTTGCATCTGCTTTGCGGCAGAAGGAGGTAAATTTGAACAATGTGAACACTCCATAGTTGCAGGGCAAACGAGTGGCTTAGGCAATACAAATAGTACATGGCTTTAGGAAAACGGAAGGGTTTAGACAAGACAAGTGCCTTACAGTATCAGGTTGACAGGAAGTCTTGGTCAAAGCGTAACTCTCATTGTTTTAGATTGTTGTGGTTCCGTTTTGAGTTTAGCCTTAAATTCCGCAATAACACGTTTTTCCTCTAATCAGTCTTAAAAATAATGAAAAATGAATATTTTTATGGGCTTTTATAATATGATGCTTTCAATTCTGTTTACATATAAACCAAAAAAAAAACAACGGATTTGTTTTCGTTTTTGCTTTACAAACACAAAAATAATAAATTTAAAATAGCAAAAAAAATTTTCATTGACTTCAACGTTTAGAATATATAAAATAACAACAGCAAAAAACAATTTTTTAATATTATAATAGATTTATAATATACTTTTGTAAAGTTTGAAAAAAAAAAAATGAAAATACCTACTTTTTTTGATTCGATTTTGATTGATTATAAAAATTGCATTTTTACCCTTTTTTTGCAAACCGACTAAAAAGCGAAGAAAATTGTAAGCTGTTCGCTGCTAAACCAAGACATTGCAGTCGAGTTTTAAATGTTTCAATTGATAAAAATTTAATGCTTTAAAACATTTTTTGGCTGCGCATTAAGGGCTAACTTTAAGTCAAGTTTTCCCTAATCTTTTGGAATTTTTCTTCGTCGTTTACGTCAACCAATCAATTAAGCAAAGCCTAAAATTGTATGTTGGTGGTTGTGAAAAAAACGTAATCACGACTGTGAGCAAATAAATTTTTTTGGGTATCCTCAAAAAAATATTTTTAATTTACTGGCAATTTTGAAATATCTGTTTGCTCGACACAATTCACTTTACTGCAACTTCGTTGAGCTGCACAATCCACCAGTGTATATTGGAATAAACACTTGAAAGTGTGTTTATTTGTTTTGTTGAAAATTATTTTGACTAGTTATTTTTACTCATATGTTGTCCATTTGTTTTCCAGCGTCTTTATTATTTTCTGTTTTGTTAGGTAAAAGACATACTCCAATATGTTTTGATATATAACTTAATTATGTTTCCTTGATTGTTTTTTTTATTGACTAGGATTCATAAGTCCTGCCATAACTTTTTTCTTCTCCCTAATCGCGGAGCGAGGTCAACAAATTTTCCTAATGCATTTTTGTTAATTTTATTATTTAAAAATTTTTGTGTTTTGCCATGAAATTGGCGTTGTTAACTGTAAGATTTTTAAATTTTGAGTTAATAATTTTTGAGCTAAAAATTTGTTTTGATTTTTTTTTCGAAACGATAAACAGTCGCATAATTTGTTTCTCTCTCTCTCTCTCTCACGCAACAAAGTTCACGTACAGCCCGCGTTACCCTTCTCTTTCTCTCTCTCTCTCTCTCTCTCACGATAACTTTGTCTCTCATTTTTGTAAAATCTGTTCAAACAGTTCACGTTTGTTCCTCTTTTTCTGTTGTGGTATATTATTATATCTTAAAGAATGAAAGAGAAAAAAGTGGGTGTGATAGTTGTTACTTCCCGCCTCACCATATGTTTTTTTTCTTCATTAATTTTGTTTTAAAAAGATACTTTCATCTTTGACTTTAGCTGTTATTAACAGCAAATCCATCAATTTTTCTGCTGATTTTGCCATTTTATTACGTTTTGCACTTAGGTATGTTTGATATCCCCCCTCGCCAAATGTCCTTTAATTTATTACATCATTATGATATTTTCTCTCTAAAATGTAATCAAAAAAAAAGAATTTCTTGTTTTTTTTTATTTAGATGTTTTATGAAATGTTTTCAACTTATTATTCCACTTTTGTCGTAAATATTATTCAATTTTTCTGTTTCCATTATCATCATGTATTTTATGAAATAATAAATTTTTGCTCGTCTACACAGCCTCTCCATTTTCTTTCTGCATATGCCCAATTGTGTTTTTCTAAGCTATCAATTCTGTTTTTTTTTGTTTTTAATTTTTGTCTTGACTTTTTTTTGGCAGTTTTGCATTTTTTTGTTTTTTTTTTAGAAAGTATGGAACAGAACCCAAAGTTGCAAAGTCGAGTGTTTAATTTGTTTTTCTTAACCTCACCGATCAATTTCAAATTTTGTCTCTCCTCTTTTGGCGATCTATTATTCTTCAATTTTTTCTGCTACACACCAAAACACGCATTTAAATCAGTCATTCTTTGCTCTTATTGTGAAAATACCTATACAATCGGATATTTTGAGCGTCAATATATTTTTATAACAAAATTCATTTGATGCACATTTGTGTCTTTTTTTGGTAAGACGTGGAGTGACATGTTTTTGTCAGAAGGATAGAAAAACATATTTGCCCCCTTCCCCTTTCCACACCTTGTTTTTCCATACTCAATTTTAATTAAAACTAGGTGTTTCCGCTTTACGTATTATTATTATATGATGATCGACTCCGAAAAACGCATTTGTTATATAAATGTTTTAAATTATTGCATCGACGTTAAAATTGTTGGAATTCATTTTTTCTTCTTCTAATTGGTTTTTTCAATTGTAACTCCATCCGAAAGTCGCCTTTTGAGTTGTACAGGAGACAGGTAACACGAATATTATTTTAGACGAGGGCCGAAAAAAAAATGGAATTTGTCATAAGGATCCTACAAGGAACAGCCCTAAGGCATTTGAGACAGATGCCGGACAAAATGTCTTTAAAGAATCCGGAAAAAGTGCTCTCTCTATCGAATTTTTTTTTCTATTCTATCTCATTTCAATCGATCACTTTAAATTTGTAGCTTTCTCTTTGAAGTTTCCAATTTGAAGGAGGCAGTTATTTTAAACGAAACACAAAAAGACGCAAATAAGAATACAGAAAAATATACTTTGAAAGAGGTGGCAAACAAAAGGTGCTAATCAAAAAAGCCAGCATAACCGGATTGCTCAGAAATGCACGCAAGCCAAAAAAATGTATTGGCAACGGGGCGCAACCGATTTGGGCTTTTGTCCTACATTATTTGAGCGTACCACTACTATTATTAGGTTTTTAATCAATGTTGATTGAGTTTGTTTTGAACAATAACACGCAGTTAAACTGCGGTTTGCGCAAGTTAAACTGCGGTTTGCGCAAGTTAAACCGACGTTTAACTGTGCAGTTACAGAATTGTTGCTATTAAAGCAAAACAATTAATTTACTTTTTTTTGACGTTGGTTTTCCCACCTAGACATTCTTTTTTCTCTTTATTTCACGATGGGGACAGGGTTTACCAAATATTTTTTGCATATTTTCAGCAAAACGCTCGACGATTTTGATCACAGAACACCAAGAACAAGAGAAATTTTGAATTTGACAATAATAAAGAATCGGTTCTCCAAGTCTAGGAACGCTTTACACGTCTTATCTGTTTCTAATTTCTGTGATACAACAAATTTCCTATGCGCTTCGTACGATTCCACACATTCCAAGCCTTTATTTTTTTGAAATGCTCAATGTTTTTGGGTGTATATTTTTCCAATTTTTGTGCAGCCATTTTTTTTCGGTGTTTCATTTTTTGTCTTATTTTTAAAGGTCAACAAAAAAACAATTAAATTGTTGAGCTTCGTTTTTGTAACGAAAAACCAAAATAAATAGGATTTTTGGGATGATGTTGAGATATTTTACTCTAACTTTCTGAAATTCTTGAAATATTTCACAGGAATTTAAAAACCTTGAAGTTGGTCACCGTTAGGATTTCTTAAAATAACAATTTGAATATAGCCACTAAATCTTTTCCCTAAATTAAAATTTTTTTTTAGTTTTTTGTCCATTAAGACCAGAGCATTCATTTATGTCCAAAATTAGTCTAGATTATTTTTTAATGTGGGCTTTAACAGTAATTTTTAGACTCATTTGACCATAATTTTGGATTTAGGGAGGTAGTTTTAGGGCCGATCTAGATTCAGGTATGTTTGTTGACAAGTTCCAGTAGGTTTAAGCTGTATTCATATAGACTCATTTTGAACTCAAATGAAAGCACTGATTGAGATATTAAAATGCTCATTGTTAAAGTGTTTTGTTTTAAGTTTTTTGATTAAAATAAAATAAAATTAAATAAAACAAAGATCTCACAAACCAAAGTTCTTTAATTTCGAAACTACACATTTAAACTGTAAGCACTTAGTGTAGCGAAGTCGCTCGAGCTCATCCTATTGCACTAGTTCTTGTCCCAAACAACTGACCCGGCGGTATGCATTACAGTTTTTAAGGTTACATTAAACAATTGCTGGGCGGTGGGGGTTTTAGTGTGGGCGCCGCTCAAACAATTTGCGCCAATTCCTAATTCGTACCCACTAAAAAATGAGTGATTAACGTCAGGTATGATGTGAGTTGATGGTGGCATGACTTGGTAAGAGATCGAGTTGATTTTTTTCACTGAACACGGGATGAGGCAAGTGCAATACCCCGTAGCTGAATAACCATGACTTTGCAAGTTGAGATCCATTATTTTGTATCGAATTTTTGTTTCCTTGTTAAACCCTTCAAATTTGTAATCGATTTAATGATTTATTTCTGCCGTCTCAATCACATTGTGCACATTTTTTGTTTTTACTCAAATTTTTTTGATCGTAACCAGTGGTGGGTAATGGCAGAGTAACTCCATTTTTATTGTGTACTATTTTTATTTTTTTAACAGACAGAAAGAAAATGATAGCATTGACATTTGACAAATAGCATTGACAACTGAGAGGGTTACGGAGCCTTTACCCACCACTAATCGTAACTCATTTTATGTGAGAAAAACAAACCAAAAAAAATTGTTTTTTTTTTTTTAATTTTGAGCCTTTCCTTTTTACCTTTTTGTAGACGTTTTTTGTTGAAGTTGTATTGTTGTTAGGAAAGAGGAAGGAGAGAGGGCTAACATATTGCTAAAGAAATATATTTTTTCTATTGTATTTTTACTAACAATCAACAAAAAACAAAGTTATACTATAAATTTTGGTTTTTTTGAAACGTTTTTTCTTTGAAAACTTTTCTTTTCAAAGATTTTTTTCATATTTTTATTGGAAATTTTATTATTAACAAATGTTTTTTTTTATTAATTTTACATTTTTTGATTTTGTTTAAGAAGGGCAGTGCTGTGATATGGCTAAGCGTCTCTATCGTTTGTTAGTGCTATTTTATGCTATTTTCATTTTGGCAAATCGCAAAAAGATCTCGAGTGTGGGAGAGAGAAAAGCAGGTTTTTTTAGATCCCGCGCCGACTCACGGAAATTTTAATTTCGCAGTCCGCAGTCCAGTAGCGATCATCGTAAAGGCAAGTCAACACATTGCTGTAAGGTAGTCTAATGTTTGCATGTGGTCCAAACTTAATGTTTGTTTGAAAAAAATAGCATTGCCCACGGTTTTGCCGTCTCATAATCTAAGCCAACTTGCATGACATGAGGTTGACGTGCCACAAGTCAACATTTACGGATTAAGTGCCTCGAATTGATAATTTATCGTTTTTCGACTACGAAAATGCCATCAATATTTAATATTTTGTAAAAAAAAATCTCATTTGTGCTTGATTTGAGTGCAACACTCTTTTCGGGAGACTTAACTTACTCACACTTCTGCGCAAACATCAAGATGTGTAGCGTCAAACATTGAGGAAACTGAACGCACTTTATAAGCAAAAAATTGAAGAGAAACACAGAAAGTAAATAAAAACAGGGCGCCGGCGCAAAACCGCTTTTTTTTTAATTTTTTTTTTTTGGTAATTCTAATTGTTGACATTCATTTCTGTTATGAATGGGCAATTGAACGGTTGGGAGAGAAAAAGTCGTTTTAAAAATTCCGTTTTGACTGCACAAAATGCTTATTCGCTCTCTTTCTTTGTTTTTACGTTTTCTATTCTTAGAAAGTAGATATTTTCAGAAAAAGTGTTTGCGTTTCAAAGCCTTTTTGTTGTTTGTTCCCATTTTTCTGACAAACTAATGTTCAATAATTTTTGGTCCACAAAAAATGTTCAATTTTAAATAATATTTGTTGTTTTTCAATTTTTGTCACGTCTTGGCGAGTGAACTTAATAGAGATTGTTATGCTATTTATGCTATATTTTAGGTTTTTTCTCTCCGCTCTCCGCGGTCATTAATTTTGATGACCGTCAAAAAATTATTATAATTGCCTATTTTTTTGCTATTACTCTCATTTTTGGGCATGAAGTTCTAATTCTTTTTAATGTCTCCCCCAGACCTTCAGTGCCATGACTATTTAGGCTTCACCAAAAATCATGCTGACTAATAGTGTTAAACTCTTTTTGCAACTCAAATAATTTTGCAAAAATAAATAAGCTATTCAAATGTGATGATACTTATTTAATAGTTATATCATTTGTCTGGTCCTTATCATTGTAAAAAAGCTGAACACAATTTTTTTTGTCACGTCGCAACAAATGGTTAATTATCATTTTGTGACAAATGACAACTTTTGATGTTTGCAAATGAGAAAAAAAATTAGGGGTTGCCCGGCCTGAAAACCTTGTAAAATTGTCAACTTAATTTTTTTCTTGATAAGCTGAATTTTGGACTAAAAATAGAAACGCTTTGTTTTTTTCGTGCCGCACAAAATTGTTTTTTTGTTACAGTTTACAAATCTGTACAACACTGAAAAGTGCGCTATTCCAGTCGGCCGCGCTTCTGACTTTAGCGCAGGTGTACGTTATTTGGCATCAAAGAAATTTATGCCATATTTTTTTCAGAATGGAAACATGAAATGCAATTCTAATTAAGCGCTCGTTTCTTTTTAAACGACTTCAACGAACGAGTGTAAATACAAACATGTATACACCAAAATACCCATTCAATATATTGTATACCAAATTGATAGACATTCACATACGCTCGTTTTCAATTGAGAAATTTTTGTTATTTGTTTGACAAAACTTGAAGCAATGCGACGCTAGAGACAAGCACTGAAATGAGGTGCTGCTTTTCCACATTTTCTTTCTCAACAAAAATAGAATTTTGAAAAATAAGTTTTGTATTATTGAAAAAGTCGTTTGTCGAACGAACGTGCCTCCCTATTTTTTTCTTGCATTTGTAATGGACGTAGTTGTTGGAAGGAAAAGGAGGACGATCACGTTGTGCTTTTGCTTTTGCACTTTTCCACTCTCCACTTCCCATTTTTTTAACATTTTTGTTTCTTTAGCTTTTTTGAGGGGAACAACTGGGCATTTTGTTTGCACTTTTCCTTTCCTTATTCCCTCCCCTATTGTACTTGCAAAAGAGTCGTGTTAAATTTGGGGAGAAAAAACTTTTCTGTTGATTTTTTTGTAGTGATTGCGTTATCATTATTTGAATGTTATTGGAAATTTGTTTTTTTTTGCGATTTTTAAAAGTAATTTATCGATTACTGCAATTGCGTCAATAGTTCTTTTTTTTAAATTTGGAATAAAGATAATTGCTGTATAAATAGGTGTTCTAGATGTGTACACTAGCTTGGAACCTTGCATTATGTAATGGTAAACGAGGGTTTTTAAATTTTCTGCCTATTATTGTATAAGCGCTCGCTTTTACGCAGTCTGTTTGCTACTACCCCTAAAGAAAAACTTCTAGCATATCACTCTGTTAAAACAATTTTTGCTGTTGACCGTTTTCGACTGGTAATGAGGGCTAGAGGGCTTATGCTTACAATTGGTTAGAAGCTTCACTTTTTTCTCGTTAGTTAGACACTTGAAGCGTCTTTAGATACTCAATTATTGCTCAACAACGAGTTTACAGCAGGTTTCCGGGTGTTACGATGGAAAAAATAATGATGGTTATTTCGTCTTTACTTAGAAATTCTGTGGACCGTTACTTTAAAACTAATAAAAAAAATTGTGCTTACAATTGGGTGTGAGATGTTAAACATTTCGGGAGATATACTTGTGAACTTGTTTTTGTGTCCAATCTTATCGCCATTAAAATTGACCCACTGTTTGCAAAACCTCGAAGATTATTTTCAATTGTCTTTTGCTCCTATCTATCAATTATTCGTCGGCTTTCACTTTTTTTGGGGGGAAGATTTCAAATCTGAAAACAAAAAGTTGGAGGAAAAAAGGGCAAATCCCTCACCAATAAAAATGACTATTATTGGCACATTTTTGGAGTATCCCACAATTTCTCCTCAGCGCTTCCTGACTTTGCACAAAGTTTCGTTCTTCTTAATACCTCTTCCTTTCTTTTTTTTTGCATTTCACTTCATCATCAACAACTGCGGGCGGTATTGTCAGCGAGTGTGCGCTATACGCTTTAAAAATGAAGCGTTGCTTTGAAATTTGACTTTTTTTTCCACACCTTTCAAACCTTTTTTTCGCTTTTCATTTTTTATGCACAATAGCTTTTTGGTCGTCCTCTTTTAGCCTCAAAAAAATGTTTGAAATATCAAAATTCTCCTTTTTTTCTTGCTATTCTTTGCTCTTTTCTCAACAGAAAAAATTCTTTTATAAAGTTCAAAAAAATGAAGGATGGGAATGAGGGGCCCGTGACGTCGTCGTCGTTATTTCTCTATTCACTCATCTTCATTCGTAATTTTCTTCTTTTTTTTGTAAATAAGTATTGAAAATTTTCTACAAAAGTACAATTTTTGGTAAATTTTGTGTTTTTTTTTGCTTTTTACAGCATAAATTTCCGTAATGAACGTTTTTTTTGTTTTTGTTGTATTTTTGCACATTTTGTATTTTTTTTTCGCCGTTTTTGACGTCTTCCATTTTTTGGAAGACGCATTTTTTATTCATTGAATAACGTGATATGTGCTGTTCTTAGTTCTCAGGAAAAATTTCCCCATTAATTTGTTACTTTCTTTTCAAGCAGTGTACATATCTTATAATTCTTACAATGAGCAGAATTAAAAGAACTCGAAGGAAAAAAAGAGATTTAGTTTTTGGTCCATTTTCCTTTTCGCTAAAAAAATTTAAACTATTTAATGTTTAAAACTATTTAAAGCTTTCACCTTTGTTTAGCTTTCAATTCATATGGTTTACATTTTTTTTTAATTTTTTGCAAAATTTTCGCAAAAAATTTAAGGATGTATCTTATAGCCGAGGTAAATTTTTGAAAAGTATCTTATAGAGAGGTTTGACTGTACAATAGTGCATTAACTTTGAAATTGTAATCGTATTCAATTGGTACTCAGTACTGTAATGGTAAAACGGTTTTGTTATTTTTGATTACACCAAAAAAAATATTTTTCCTAAAAAACAAACGCTTTCACTCTATAGGTGTTTGTTTTCAATACAAAAAAAGTTTTGATAAACTGATTATACCATCAAAGTTTGTATTTTTTTGAGTTTTGCTTTAGAATAAAAAATATTTTTTTGCGATTGATATTTTTTTCAACTTTTGCAAGCAAACAGTTTTGTGCATACAATAACATTTATTGTTACAATGTTTGAATTCATTCGACGCACTGCCAAAACATATATATTTACACTCAAACTGTTTACTATTGATTTGAATATTTTTAAAAATGCTTTTCTCACTTCAATAATTGTTTTTTTTTCTGTCGGCAGGCCTTAGCCATTAGAATTTACAGATTAGACAAAAACAAAGTTTGTTTGCCAACGTTTTCTGTCTCTCTGTCCTTTTCCTGCCCTCCTTTTCCCCTCCTACTTTTGGCCAAAAAAACAATTTTTGATAAACAACTTTCATTTTCTATTTCCTAAAAATATTTTTTTAGGCTTTTAAAGCTTAAATCTATTTTACTTTCAAATTTGTTAAAATTGTTTTTCTCCCCAATTTTTGTAATGCCTCAAAATTAGTTTTGAAAAAGTTTTCTTTTTTTAATTGAAAACCGGTTGATTTCACTTGTAAAACGACAAATTTTACGCTGTTTGTCTTCCTTTACGACTATCCATATGTATGATTGAAAAGACGACAATTTCCCCATTATTCACGTAGTAGAAACGAAAACGTATTTTTTTCATTTAAATTAGCGTGTCTTAAAAAAGATTTGTCCCACAAACAGAAATTTTTGGGGTAAAACGAGGGAGTAATTTTTGTGCTAAGTTCTTTTTGCGAAATCAGTCTTTAATCTTATCATTATAAATTTTATGGATTTTACTTCCATAATAATATCGAAGAATTTTTTAGTTGTTTGAAAAACAGGAATATAATTGCCTTTGAAGAGAGAGCGTGTTGATTTCGTTGTCGAAGGAACATAATATCTAGTGAGTGTCCAACTGCCTTTTCATTCACTTGGAGTGAGTAGATTTAAGAACCGGAGTTAAGAACACAACTACTATTTTTATTTTATTTTGGATGGACGGTATGAGGACGCAGCGCAGTGGTGGAGTATTTGGGGTTGCGGCGCCAAACATCTACACAAAAAGCAGGGTACGTAACTTTTAACTACACTTTTTTAGTACTCTAAAAATCATTTTTACACAGCCATTGGCTTCCTCAAAATAAATGGAAACTAAAAATTATTGATAAGAGAGAATTGATTACATGGAATGGGAAGTATAGGCTGAATCAAAGCGAACAATTGGAAAACATTTGATAATTTAAATTGCAAAAATCAAAAAAAATTCCAAATATTTGGAAAAATGAGCTCTTTTGATATTAATTTAAAATGATTTTCAGCGAAAAACCTTCCAAAATTTTATTTGCAAAAGTACGCTAAAAATTTGAATTTAAACAATGGAAGATGTACTCTCTCAGCAAACAATTTTTTTGATTTTGGAAAATCGAATCAAACAAATACAAGAAAATTTCAGGTTTAGGAAAGAAAGTTAATTGTATAATTGAATTTTTTCCGACTGTTGCACAACAACTTTTACTCATATTCATTCTTCCCATACTCCCAATTCTGATTACCTTCGTTTATACGCTCGTATATACATTCTCTAAATTTTTTTAGTGTAGAGCGAACGTTCTTATTTAAATTTTTTTATTGCAAAATGTTTATCAACAAATAATTTTCGACAACTTTTCGATTCAATTTTTATTGCAAATTTGTGTGCTAAAAATGCCCTAGAAAGTTTTGAAATATCTAGCCCCTTTTAATTGTCTGTTAGATTTTTTAAAGACACTAAATAGCAACTATTGGTGTTGAGGCTAATCCAAGTTAATGAAAGGACGTTCATTTTGCTCTTTTGAATACTGTGGCTTTTTTAAATAACCCAATCAAGTCGCATACTTAGAAAAGTGATAAGGAAAGGCTTATAAAATTATTTAGACATTGTTTGCTCAAGGCGTGACAATTCAAAACATATTAAACATATATAAAATACAAAACACATTATTTTTTTTAAAATGACTAACATAACGGAAACGACCCCTTTTTCGCTCTTAAACGAGTTTTGTTTATTGGAGTTGGTTAGTGAGGTATTAGCATATTGGCAACACCTTCACTTCGTAAAATACTTATCAATGATCCTAGGCTTCTTTAATATACATTTTTAAACAATAATCTCATCGTCTTTACTAATTATTGCGCTGCAAAAGTTTTGTGAAAAGTAAATACGAATTTATTTGTCCTTACAGTACTCAAGTACTTTACAGAAGTAATGCGAAAATATAAGCTTGCAAAAAGCTTCCAACCTCAAAAAAATAAACTGTTCTTGTTGCCGGTCTTTCCTTTCTTGTCGCATAGCAAAAAAAAGATATTCAAAACTTTTTTTTTGCATTAAGTATATTATTCTATGATTTTAAGGCGCTTATTTTATTTCTTCAAATAAAAAAAATAATCTAGCCCGCAATTGTCACTAATAATTTCAATTAGAAAATACATATTTAATTTTCAATCAAAAGAGAAAAGAAAGACAAGGTCAACATTTTTACGATATTAGATTTGTCGCATTCAAACCCTTTCAATATAAGTAAATATTGGCAAAATTTAAAGAAAGGCGCGACGGATTCCTCTTAATAAAGGTCGGAGAAGGAATGAAAGAAGACATTCACCAAATGTCCACCTCTGCTAAAACATAAAATTGAATGCAGTTTTTTCTGCTTTTAATATTACAAAGAAAAAGAATTTGTTTTTTGATAATCTTGAAAAGCCTCATAACGAATAAGCATAGTAATGATAGTGGTGGTTGTAGTTGTATTCCGACTCAGTCAGCTTATATAGCAGCAAAATGAAAAAAAATTATGCAGGTTAACATTTGGTTTTTATTGAAATGAGAAAACAAAAAATTCACTATTCTGGTTAAAAAAATGTAAATTTGAAAATTTTACGCTTCGCTCAAAAAACAAATAATAAATAATTTTTTTGCGGAAAAGTAAACTCAAAAAATTTTTTTGTTACAAAACATAATTTTTTGAATGCATTTCTTTAAAAAAAAAGTCGAAAAAGAGAAAAATTTTTTATTTTATTAACAAATAGTAAATCCATTTTTTGTGTTGCTGACGCCTTATTAGGGCAAGAATATTAAAGACGAGTTATTCCTCTACTGTTTTAAATGCTCAATCTTCTTGATTCGTCTCAAGGCTTCAACATTTTAGATGTAGTTGAAAATGGCTCATTTTAAAAATTTTCTTTTGTTTTAACATTCCAGCCAACATTCTTGTTAGTTTTTTTTTCAAATATGAAAGTTTAAAAATTGGAAAAATCTTACGTAAAAAAAGTCGTTTACATGTAAAAGAAAAAGCTGAGTTAAAATTGTTTATTCGCATTTTCGCATAGATAATATTTAAGAAAGAATATTACAAAAAAAATTAAACCAATAAGACGTAAAACGATATATTTACGCCACCAATTTTACTGACAAAGTTGAAAAACAAATTACAATTCCGACGTTCAGTAATATTACCCAAGACGTCACCAATCACAGATTGATTACGCACAGGAAAAAAAACTGAAAAAATTAAAAATTGAGTAAATTAAATTTTATTTACATTATTTTTGGAGTATTTTAAATATTTGCTTATTTTTATATTCATTTTTTGCTTTTATTATTAATATTTCTTTTTTATTTCCTCCTTCCACTTTCTGACCAACTTTTTTCTCGCGTCGTGTGACGGTCGCTTGTCCGTCAACCGTCTTTTTCATGTTTCCTCCATGTTGTTGTGTGACGCATGTATTTTTTTCCTTTCTATTTTTGCATTTTCTCTTTTCCTTTGTCTTTTTTTTGAGTTGTATTTAGTATTACATATTTCCTGTTTAATAGCATTTTTTTCAATCATTTTCTTTTCACAACAAAATTTAATCTTTCTTTTTCCTTTTTTTTTTGCTTAAGCTATTCACTTTCATCCGTCAAAAATATTCCTTAGAAATTTCCTTTTCCATATTTTTCTTTGTGACAGTAGTCCACACCTTTCTTTCTTTCTCAATCGTAGCCATTTTTTCTATCGTTCTTTTTTGTTTTGTCCTGGAAATTGCTGAAAGTTGGCTTTGTATAATTATTTTTTGTGCTTTATTCCATCTGCTCACTCTTCACTCATGGTGCATTTGCCATCTGCTCTCTAGTATATTATTTTGGTTTATTTTATACGATTATCATTTTTTCAAGTTTGTTTACACAGTTTTGTCACCTTTTTCCTCTTTATAAAAATATTCGCCAAATTTTACTGCTTTCCGATTATTTTTTCAAAGATCAACAATCACTAATTTTTAGTTTTTTGAGGCACTATTACAAATTAATGTCTCAAAAACAAGGTTTATGTTTTAAGAATTTATTATTATCAAAAGCTATTTTTTTTATTTCGGCAACTATTCTTTGTACAATTTGGTTGGCGAATGAAAACTATCGAAAAAATTTGATGGTTTCCTCTCAAATAAATTTTTTGAGTCGGCCATTTGGAAAAGTCAATTTTTTGAGACATTTAAAACATGATAAATGTGAATCAGTGCATTTGGTGATGTTAAGTTACACTTTTCCTTTTTTTGCTTTTGCGTTTTTATTCCTTTTGTTTATTTTTTCAAACCAGCTTACGTTTACGTTAAGGCTTATGCGCTGTATTAAACAAAGAATATGTATTTCTTCTTGAGTTTTTTCGGCTTAAAAATTTGACAATTTATTAATTTTTTTTTTATTATTTGACACGGCAAAAATTGAAAAAAAGGAAATAAGAAAGCAGAGGAAAGCTTAACTCTAAATATTTGTTTACCTTCTTATTTCTCTCTCTTTCTCTTTTTCACGCATTCAATCTGTCTACCTGCTTTTCTCCCTACCTAATTTTCTAAAATTTGAGGTTTTCTTCATCAAAAAGAAATTTTCTTTTAAACTATTTTTTTTCTCGTAAAAGAAAAAAAATAATAAGTATGCGCCCCGCCCTCATTATTCTTTGTACTTTTTATGTAAAAAGGAAAAAGCATTAAATTGCGGCTTGTCTTTTAAAATGTTTTTTTTTCAATATTTCGCTTTTTTATTTCATTTTCACCGTGGCTCTTGTGCTTCTCTTTCTGTGTTTAAGATGGTAGTTCATCATTATTAAACGTTAATTAACCTCTAATATTTCGATTGGGGAGAGTTTTTTTCTTTATTGAAAATACTATTTGCATGTGCTCGTTAATTTTTTGTTTTCAATTATTACTTTTGTATTTGTTTTATTCGAAAAAAAATTTCATTATATTCCATTATATTCTGATCTTTGCTATTCTTCTTAAAATATAAAAGGTCTTTCACTTCTTTCCTATTCGATTAATTTTTGTTCATAGCATGCAATTCTTTAATTTGTATTATAAAAACTCTTCTTTCTTTTCCTATTTGTACTAAATTTTGATCTTGTCACGGTTTAATCCCACATTTATTGAAATCTGGTCTCAATAACTTTTTTAATTAGATTCTTTTTTTTTAAAAGAGGAAGCAAATGATTGTTATTTTTTGCTACATTTTATATGCCACACAATAAGACAAAGTTTTATCCTTTAAGCCTGGTATGTAATTTGCAATTGCAGATGCAGAACGAGAAAAAATAAAATAAGTGGTATTTTTTGATATATTGTTTGCATTTTTTTACGATTGCACTTTAACGCGTCATTATTATAAAATGTATTTTTTTTGGGGCTTCTTCTCGTCTTGTTTCAGCTGTGAAGAGTTTTACACTCAATTTTCTCCTACAAGCAATGTTAAAACTTCGCAATCGCTTTTTCCCTTTTGTTTTCTATTATTTTTGTTTCTTCTTGAATTGTTGCTCTAGCTTATTGCATATTATTTTTTTGGTTTAACGTGTGTGTCTATATTTTTTTGGCCGTCAACTCTGGTATGGTAGGAGGAAAGGAAGGTTGTTGAGGTGACTAGACGAAATTTTTTTTTTCCTTTTGAAATAAGACAAATATTATGCGGAATTGTGTCTGGAAAAACGAGGTTAAACAGTTAAATTTTGATAAAATACAAAATTTTGATAAAACAGAATTTTGAAATATCAAACACTAAACAAAACGCACTTTTTTATATTTGTGAAGTGTAGAAACAGAAATTTGAGAGTAAAGCTAAAACCATACTAACAATAATTGTAAGCCTAAACCCCAAGTCTTTGTATGATTCAAGGACAAAACCTAGCACTAAACCAAAACCTTAATGATTTAAATACATTGCTTGTTCTATTAATTATAATTTAATTTATTGGACTTTGTTCCAACCTTTTTTATATTTGCAATTTTTGTTATAGCAATTCCAAACTGTGTAGCAGAAAGTAATTTGTTTTCCATCCGGCCAAAACCGCTATTTAACACTAGAGATGCCAAATTAAACTGTTTTCTGATTTAATTATCATAAATATAAAACAAGTCTTTTATTATTATTTGTGATTAACATATTCACAATTGCCTGAAATGGCACTGAAATCGTTTTTTTTTGCCTTTATTTTAATGAGTCGTTTCCTCGGGTGTGAAAAGAGTCGTGCGTAAACGCTCTATGCCTTTTTAGAATTGAAAATAAGCGTCAAAAGCAAATTTTTTCACCTTAAACATTTTTTCTGTAAAATTTTAGGCAATTTGATACTGTAATAAGCTTCAGTTGTGCTTTTACTCATAAAGCATTGTGTCCACTATTGTCAAAGAACATACTAAGGATTTATTTTTTGTTGATATGTATAACTAAATTATTTGGTTTTTATTTAGAATGCCAAACTAATGGAATTTTGAGTAAACAGTTTTCCTAAATTTAAAATTCTATCAAAATGGCAAATTTAGCCTTTTTGGCAAATTTAACAGTTTTTTAATTTTTATTTACTCATGTTGTGAACCGTTTTGATGTAAATATTTTACGGATATCCAAGACTCTATTATTTTAGTCCCACAAATTGCTTATACATTAGATGTTTTATTCAAATTTAGATTAATTATTTAAAATTTCCAATTAAAAATTTGTTTTGATTTTTAACTTTTGATTCTTTCGATTTAAGCGTTTTTTTCTTTGTTAATTTTCACATAGTCACATGTGATTTGGATTATTGATATGTTTTTGCCTTTATAATCTTTGAATTTTTGTTAAACTTTTTGTTGTCAAAATTAACTCTCATTTTTTGCAAAATTAAACCAAAAATAAAAATAAATTATGAAATTCGTTTTTCCAATTTTTGCAAAATTATTTTACAAAATCATTTTTCGTATTTGTTCCGAAAATGATTTTAAAAGTTTATTTAAGCTTTGACTTTTGTTCGAAATTTGTTTATTTCCAACTTTTGCTCAAAAATCAAAATTTGCTCATTCTCGAACTATTTTCCTGGTTTCATATTATAAAAAGCTTGTCAATCTTCCTTTTGTTGTTGTTCTCTCATGAACTTATCTTTATTCTTTTCGTAAAAGTTCTTTGCTTCTTCTGCACAATCAACTTTTGATTTTCTTTCTCTAATCATTTCTTTTCTTCCTTTTTGTATTTTTTTCGCTTATTTTCAAATAAAAGATGCTAAGAAATCGTAATTGTATTGAAGTAGTCACCGTTGTTGTAGCTCTTATTTTTCGTCATCACTTTAATTTTTCTTTTTCCTTTATATCATCTGTCCATATCTTATTTCCTTACTCATAAACAATTATTATCATAATAACACCACTTACATCACGCAACTAAATTCCGAGTTTTGGAATAATTATTTGAAGATTCTATCCATTCAAATTAAGTAGTTCTTTTAAGAAAAAAAGTCAATATACTTAATTTGAATCAGAAGAATCTTCAAATAATTATTTCCAAACACATACATAGCATACATATGCTTTTTTCAATAATTTTTTTGTACAATGTATTTAGTTCGAATTTCGAAAGAAAAATCAAACGCACTTTCTACAGTTAGCTGAAATGTACCAAGTGAATAATCTAGAAAAGCTTAAATGGGTGAATAAAAATTTGAACGCTTTCAAAGGCCTTTAAATTTTGCCTCAAAAAAAATTTTTTTTGATAAAACGTTTTCGTTCTATCTACATCGTCACATTTTTACAATTTTCTAGCGCTCGAATAAAACTGAGGAGAAAAATGAAATTTTGGAAAGACGAAAAGCCACACATGTAATACAAATAGTGCTGATGATTTTTATAAAAAGCAAAAAAAATTACATAAATGTGGAAGAAAGAACCAAATTTAAATAAGCATTTTTTTTTCCTTTTTGCTCTGAAAAAATGCGGTGATAGAAAGTGTTTTTCTATCCGCCTTTTTTTCCTCTTTTTTTGTTTGGCTGACAATAAGTTCTTTTACCCTCTTTTTTTGCTTTTTCAGCTTTTTCTTTTCAGCCTGCTATCATGTTTAAAACTGCAGCCATTTCTCTAATTTCTTAACGCAGTTGCTCTTCTTTCTTGCCGTCTGGGTGCTTGTTCTAACGTATAATCTCTTGCTTTTATTGCATTTTTACGAACTTGCCCCGCCTCTTTTTTTCGAAAATTTTATAATAATTTTTACACAAGGATTAATCTTAAATTTTTAAAGTTTTTTTTTTCTATTTTTTCTATTTCTTGCTTTTACATTCAATTTTTCGAATTTGTCGGATTTTTTACCAGTTTTACTTTATTGTTTTTAATTTTTCCCTCTCCTTCTTGTTTTCTAATTCTAATGTTTGGGCTTAGGCTTTCTCCATAATTAACGCGGTATTCTAACACATGTACTTTTGATTTAATATTCTCTAAAAAAGTAATTTATTAAAAGTATTGTATTTCATAAAATTTATTCAGTTTTACTTATTACTCAAATGCACTAGCTAATTTATGCGATTATATTCTTTTTAAGCCACCCATAAAATTTTATATCTGAGTAATCATAAGTTTTTATCGTAAATTGTGTTTTGGTTTCGAAATATTTTTTTTAATTAATTTGTTTTATAGATTCAAGGATTGTTTGATACACAACTTTTACAATTTTCAAAAGTGTTGTTTCATATTTCAAAATATTTACACACAAAACCTATGTGTAAAGCAATAGTTTGCCTGATTTTGTATTTATTTTTTGCCGAAATTTACACATTGACAGAAACAAAATAATAATAAAAAAAAAGTTGTTTAAATTTAAATAAACAGATTTTATTTTTAGAACAAAACCAAAACTTTTCTAATTAATATTTTTGCTAAATTTTAAACTAAATTTAATCTTATTCACTGTCGACAATATTCTTTAACCTTTTTTGCGTTTTCAAAAAAAAACGTTAAAACGAATTACTTATTCTGTGAATACGAAGTATCTCGCACTGTTTTAGTATTTTTTTAATAATCAAAGATTAGGATTAATTTTTAATTTGTTGAGTGAGCGTACATAAAATGGCTTATCTGCTTCGTGAACATTATCGTTTCATTAGCAATACTCCACTCTGTTCACTTGATTAGCCAGAATACTCTTAAAAAATTGACTGAACATAAAAGAGAAAGTCTGCCAAAGAAACTAATATTTTCAGAATTCGATGACACAAAATTTTGAGCGCAATATTGCAATTTGATTGAACACGTTAATGTAATTATCAAATCAGTTGTTTTTTTTGGTGGAAAATTGTCAAATTCATCCGTAAATATATTTTTGTTCTCCTCTAACCCAACTTTTTTCCATTTCATTATCAGCCGCAACTGCTTGACATTATACAATTTTTCACTAATACTACTCCGATAAAGTACTGATTACCACAAAAATGCAGGGCTCAGCTGAAAAGTGTGCGGTAAAAATCGGCCGCCTTAAATCAGCAGTCAATTGCTGACATTATTAATAACCAAGCTCCATATCAATCTTTTATTTTAACACATTGATGCGATACACCACCGATCTTTATTACTTTGCTTTTCTTTAAAGATAATTCCCCATACTCTTAGTTTTTATTTTAATATTCATTTCATTCTTCTCCTTTTTTAAATGTATTTATAACGAAATTTGCTTTAGGGAAATAAGCTGAATTTACGAATCGCCTAACTCAGTTTTTACGTATCTCCCTAAGCAAAGAAAATTTTTTATCTCATAAACAAATATGGCTTTGGCAAATATGTGAAATTAGTATAAAACATAAACTCAGTCATTTGGTCCCGAAATATTTGACCTAATGAATGTTTGGTTTTAAAAGTCATTTTGTTTAAGCAATGTCTACAAGACCAAACTCCTGAGGCCAAAAGTTTTTTACATTTTGCATCTTACCACTTTTTTTTAGTCGATTATTCTGTTGTCTCTTGCTAAGCCAAACTGATTTTGCTTAAAAATTTTCACTGTTTATTCTGCATGTTTTTGTGTTCTTGGTTTAGTATTTGTCAATAGGTGTAGAGTTAATATAAAAAGGTACAGTTTACGAATAATATTACCATGGCTTTGCTTGATGTGCATTATTATAATGCATGAAGCAAAAGTCAATGGCTACAAAAAACGTCAGCGGCGCCCCCAAAACAAAACAATTGGTGACTTGACTTGTATTTGAAGATTAAACAAAAAAAAACTTTTGTTCGTTTCTAGCAGAAAATAAAGCGAAATTGAATTTTGAATAGCAAAAATTATACTTTGCCGAAAAAATTATACTTTATTTGTGAAAGTAAAAATAAAACCAGGTTGAATATTTATGAATACGCCAGTTTAGATGAAAGAAACAAGAAAAAAATTTTTTTTGTTTTATTTGGGTTTTCGGTGTTGTCAAGCAAGTCAGAATTTCGGCCGAAGAAAATACATTAAATTTTAGCTTGGTTAAACGCGAAATGATTTTTTATTTTCGTTTCTCCATTTTTAAAAGCTTTCTTTTTAAGCGCTCGTTGAATTTATACACAAGAGTTTGGGTTGAGAATTGTAGTTGAATTTATTGTTGATGCACAAAATTTTGGGGGTGGGGAAAAGGAGGTTTATTATTTATTATATAAAGCAATTATAAAACATTCATAGACCAAAATAAGATATCCGTTAGCCAAACTGCATAGCAAAACACCAAACACTTTTTTGGCAAATTTCTTTTCCAATTTTGAATGAAATGGTGGAATTAAACCGACCTCAAAGTTCAAAGTTCACATTACGTTTTTTATTGTTCAAATTTATTAAACTTTGCTTTCTCCTCTTTTCTTCTTCTGTTTTTCCTTTTAACAACATAGGGCTCGGAGCAAAAGAGTTAAGACAACAATATGGCCTCAATTTTTAAAAATGATCATTTTTTTGAAAAATAAACAAAAAGCTTTAAACGAAGGAAAAGGAGGGGCGGGGAAGATGAAGGAGGAGATGAGGGTTTTGGAAAAGAAGGGGGTAAAGGGAGAAAAAATACGTAAACAAAATTTTGTTTTGATTTAAAGAACAAAATGCAGTTATGTTAAAGAAAATGAATAATTTGTATCCTCAAGTAATGTTAAATGTTAAAACATAAATTTTGCTGCCTTTTTTTAATTTGTATTTTTCTTTTGTTGTAGTTGTTTTGTTAAATTTTACTTGTTTCTTCCAGTTTGTTGAACCCTTCCCCTCCTCTGTTACTCAGCCTTTGTGAAGGGACTTAAACTATGGGTGAGAGAAGAAGAGGTGGAAAAGCAAGAGGAGAATTTAAGAAGGAGTAAAACGAGTTTTAACCCGTTAATGAGCCGAACCAAATTTGTGTTTTATACTCAAGTGTTGTAATTGTATGTTGGGGGTATTTTTGAAATGAATTTTTAATACTTAAACCTTCATTGCTGGACAAATAAAAGAACAATTTGGCGCTTCGGCTACAAGGCCGCATAGAAACAATTATATTACCTTTAATGTGGCGTGCCTAATTATTAGTACTGGTCGAAGGGATAGTTAAGGGATTTACGAGTGCTGTCTCTATTTTGGAAGCTTCGATGAAGTCGACGACCAACTTTCACTTAAATAAATATTTAAGCGCTAAAATAAATTTGAAAAAGAAACTTTTTTTTGCTGCTGCATAATTAATATTAATATGCTAAAAAAAATTTCCAAATGTAGCAAAAAAAAGTTTTCTAGGCACAAAAATAAATTTATTATATTACAATTTATTAGCCAGCAAGAGCGTGAAAAAAAATGTCTCCTTTTTTTGTTCTTATTGTTGTTGTTGCTTGTCTTTGGTATTAAAATGAAACAAAAAATTAAATGAGCGTCTTGCGTTAAAGTAATTAAGAATGCCACTTTTTTACTCCTTTTTCTTTTATTCTCACTCTTAACTCTCCCTCTCTTTTTTTTCTCTCTGTCTTTCTTTTTCTCTCTTTTCTTCTTTCATTCTCATTTTCTCTCCACTTGGCTGCCAAGCCTTTTGTGCTTGTTCAAGCCGAAATTAACAATAATCACAAAAACTACTCACAACTAAACGTAATGGAGCAACAATAGCCTATATTCTTTCCTTCAAAACAAATTTTGTTTTATTAAATGTGGCGAGAAAAGAATAATTGAGGCGGCGTTAAGGGATAACTTTAAGTAACCCGAAAGACAAACAGAGGAAGAGGGATAGATTTTACTCATTAAACGGAAGAGTGAAGATGAATGAAAGGAATATCCCGAAATAAAGAAATATTATTTTAATTTTTAATTTTACAACAATTTTGCCAACAACAACAATGTCGACATTTTTTTTTTGTTCGTTTTGTTGGACCATTTCGGGAGATATTTTCGTTGAACTAAATAAAAGGTCAAGTAGAAGATTCACGTTGGATAACTAATTAATCAATATTATGTTTAAGCTTAGGTTCAAGCTCAAACAAACAATTAGGTTTGGGCTTAACGATAGAACTTAATTTTCGACTTTGTTAGGCTTAATTTTTAAAGTATATGTCTATGGTTTTGCTAATTTTTAAATTTTAGTTTTATGATTCATTCTAGGTGCATTATTTATGAGTTAAAAATTTAAATTAAAAGCTAATAAATTGTTTGGATGTTGTTGTTGTTCCGCTTGACTTTACAATGTAAGTAGAGATAGAAACGTTACATTGTTATTAATTTACTTTTATTCGACTCTATCCATACATTTCAATTCACTCTGTCTCATGCCCACCTTTTTATTGCTATTGTCAACTTGTGGATAACACAATTTTGGAATTGAACTTTGTTCTTCAACGCACTCCTTCCGAATTGTTTCTCAATAAAACAAACACAAAAATTGAGGGTAGAGCACTTTTAACCAAATCAGACAATAGGGTAAAAGAGGCGGACCTCGTTCTGTAAAAACTGGCCTACCACAAAAAATAGCAATAATTGAGGGGAATTTGCCTCGGAAAACCCAATTGTAAATCAAAGTAGGCGAACAATCCTCTAAATTAATGTTTTTGACAATGAAAATAATTCATTTTTGTTCATCTACTTTTGCTAAAAATTTTCCCTCAGCGCCATTGTTTCACGCTGACAAGAAGCAGAACAAAAAAAGAGCGACTTTGAATCTTTGTTATTCTTTTCCAATTTAAAATAACATTCTCAAAATAAAGTCTTGTAGTTAATAAAAAAATGGGATTTCCCTTTTTGGAATATTTTTTCCATCACCACTCAATCATGGTAAAAAAAATTTTGCCTCCGCCCCATTTCCTCTATTTCTCCACTCACCCTTGTTTTGATGTTTAATTAGTGAGTGAAAAATGAAAGTGTTGACATTGGCAAACAAATCACTTTTGGTTTTTACCACAAAAAAAGGAAGGAAAGGAAAAGTTTTTTTTTTGGTTGGCATAATTGTTCCTTCATGTTAACACGATTTGAGTACTTTTGTATTTTGTAATTGCAAAATAAATAAGTAATTAACTGTGGATACAAATATAATTACCATTTTTTCTTGTTTCCCTGCAATTCCTCTAATTGGAGTTCCAATTACAGTTTATGTCTTTTGATATGGTAAAACCCCTTTGTCCGGTTGACAGAGATTTAAAGTTTATAATTTGCATTTTTAAAAAATGTATGTAGAAAAAGGCAATTTAACAGCAATTTGATTACATTATAAATTTGGGCCAAACCGCAAATTTTTCAAAAAAAATAATTTTGAATGTTTTCATTTTTTGGCGTTGCGTTCATTTTTTATTTTTTAAACTGCCTTAAACTTACGATTTCATTTATTTTCAGTCATATTTTGCAGTCAGCACGACTGCTGCCTCCACACCGAAAAACCATCAGCTTTGCCGTGGCGCCGTTGCAACAGTAGCAGTCGCAGCTGCTTCCGAATTTGCAGCCGCAACAGTCGTCGCCATGAACTCGACAACGAGTGCGGGCGTCAAGAGTGCAACAAACTTCCACTGTTGTCGCTCCTCCCACCACCATCATCATTATCGTACGACGGCAAGCGGACACCACCACCACCGCGTTTCTTCGCTGACGTTGCGCGGAGCGAACAACGAAAACAAGGCGTTGGTCGCCCAGCTAAACAACAACCGAACTATGGACTCGTTGAACTATTGGAAGCGCGCCTTTGGAAATCCAGAGCATACGGCGGTCCTCGGCGAGAGAATGATCCGAGTCGGCGCCGCCGTTCAACAACGCAACGGTGGCGGAAACAACTTGCAGATCAACGCCTGTTTTCCAGTCATTAAAGGTAATTATTTATTTTATTTCGCCAATTTCGATTGTGCTAAAAGTAGGTCTGAGATTTTTGCTAAGGCATTTTTCGCTTCCAATTCTGAGTCTAGCAATTTTTTTTTGGTCAGCAGTTTATCTAAGAGCCATCTTCAAAATGTAGCCTTATATTTTTTTATTTAAAATAAAATAGTGAACTAGCTCATCGACTTTTGGATTGAATATAGCTGGCTTACAGAAAAAAAGTAAGAGTTATTCAACCGAAATTTTGATTAGCTTTAAGACAAACACATTATGAGCAATTACATTATGCAATTCCCATTGTTAATTCTTTCTCATTAAACTTTTATTTATTTAATTTTTTGTGAGTCCCATTCTTTCTATTGTTTTTTTCTTGGGAAAGTTAAGCCTTTTCGCACAGTCTCACCTTCAAATCCGTCTATGAATAATATTTTTCATTTTCACTGTTCGAATCTCTCTCTTTTTGGTGTTGATTATTGACATTTGGTTTTTGGGAAAGACACAAAATATTGGGAAAAAGATTATCTCGCAATTTTGTTTTTTTTGTGTATAGGATTTGAATTTTTTTATTTTTGAGTAGGAGATACCTGCCTTTTGCTTTGTCTTGTTTTTAGATTTTTTTAATCCCAAGTCAACTAGCGTTGCTACTTATCGTTTGAGTAAACAAAATATAAATATTTCAGTTTTTTTTTGAACGTTACAAAAATTTCAGAATTTTTCAATTAGGAAATTTCTGTGAGAGCGCAAAATTTAATTTTAAATGCGACAAAATTTCGAAAAGAAATTGGCTAATTGGTCTATTTGTTCATTTACCGTTTTTCACTTCTTGAAATTATAATGTAAAATAGTAAATTTGCTGGTTGGTTATTGAAAAATTTTACTCATACTCAAATCAGGAAAATAAGGGAGACCCTCTGAGGGAAGGTTTCTTTTTGTTTGGCCAAAAAAAATTAATTTTCAATTGAACAAAGCTTTGCCAAGAAAACGGATTCTTAGAGACGCTAAAAGCAAAGGTTTTGCTTAACGTTTGTAACTTGTGCTAGGAGGCAAAGCTTGTCTAATTTCATTTGTGGTCGGAGTATAAGATTTTTTCAGCCATTTATATGTTGTAAGCTAACCCTCTATGACTAATAAAGACTATTTTTTCTTTTTTGTTGGAAAGCTGGCCAAGCCCATATTGCTTCAATGTCACTTGTGCTCAAATATTAGACCGTTAAGTTTTTGTCGATTAGAACCGCATTTTGGCTCTGATTTTTCAGATGCCCATTATCAATGAACTTCCTACAGTAATCTAAGAGTACAAAAGTTTTTTGTAATATTTAATAAGCCGTCACGATCTTTGCGTAAATGACAATCCATAAAAGGTTTATGGGTTATTAAAAGTGCATTCACATTTAGACAGGGAAATACTGGGGTGAAGAAAAAACATCTTTCTTTTAATGAGTCAAATACAAATTGTGAAACGGCCGTCTGGGTTAAACGTACTTATAAAGACAAAATTATTGCTCCCATCAAACTGTCATTAAATCTTTCACGACACGAAAAAAAAGGAAAATGGGATGGGAGAGATGGGATCGCAATTTAAGTTGAAATTAAGGCTTTTTTTGTCTGTTCGAAAGCGGTGGAAAAAAAAAAGCTTTAAAAAATAAAAAAAAAATAATTTTTATTTGGTGCCCCGCTTATTATTTAATAAAGGGATGAAGAGAGGAAGGATACTGGAAGGAGGAGAGGAGAGATTGTTTGAACTGTACTCTGATCTCCGTTTAAATTCCAGACCTTTTTTGTAGTTGTTGTTGATTGTATTAATCAGTTGTCTGCAGACTCTCTAGGCCTCTCGTTTTTAATCGCTGTTTCTTTATTGTCTGACATCAGACATCTACGTTCAACACTGTTGTCAATGGAACGGATTTTTTTTTCGTTGAGAAAAAACATAAAAAAATTTTAAAGCTTTTTAATTTCTTTTATAAAACATCACAACAAGAACACATATGGTAATCGCGGCAAAGGCTCCATAAAATTAAATTCATAAAATGGAGTAAATTTCCTCAAACGCATACACTCTATTTACAATACAATACAATGTTATGGAGTCTCTGGACTTTTATGATTTATTTTTATGTTTAGTGGCAAGGTAAAATAAAGAGGGAAGAGCGATAGAAAAGGGACAAACCTCGTAAAAAATTTATTTTCCTTAAATGAATTGGCAGAAAATTATAATTTTCCCCCTCAAAAATTATTTTATTGTCAAAAAAATTTTCCACAAAAAAATTTTTTTTCAATTTTTGTTGTTGGGGAGAGATAGTTTGGCGGGACAAAAATCTGTAAAATTTGGAAGAATGTCATAGGAATGGGCAGCACAGAGCAAAGTGGCATAAGTTCCTAGGAAAGAATGTCTTTTTGTCCATTAGCCTTGTGTGTTTTGTGAGCATAAGATACTGCGATGGCTTCACAAATGAAAGCGAGCCTTTAATTTTTTTACAACTATCAAATAAATGCAATATTTAAGTACGTTCTCAGTGTGCTCAAATAGTGGGTAAAAATAGTGTTTTCGTCTTGTGCTTGTCCTTCAAACATGTCAGCCACACTCATCAAAAACTATAATTACACATGCTGAACAGGTTGGCAAATACAAGCGCCAATTATTTAATTTTTTTTGATAGTTAAATTGCGAAAAAAATTTTGCGCTTTGAAAAAATTATTAAAAAAATAAATTTTTTCAGACAGAAAATCCGCGATTTCGTCGGCTAGCAGCACAAAAACGGCGTGCAAATGCATTATTCGACCAGCCACCAAATCGGCGATGCTGAAGACCCTTTCACCTATTCAGAATTCGCCGCAATTCCTGGAGAGTCCAATTGCGCAAATGGCGCGCCAATTTGACGAAGACAGCGGCGCCCAAAAGCTATCCCAGTTTGTCACCGACTTTATGACCGACGAGAATAAAGTCAGGATCACAACGCCTAAAGTCCGAAACAATGAATTTATTGGCGTTGTAAATTTAAATTCTTCGAGTTTGTACTATCAGCTTGGGGATTGTGGCACGGCGGAGACAACGTTAAGCGGTTGCAATGCGGGAGGAAACGGGGAAAAGAAGCGCAAGCTTTTGCCTTTTGCAAATGATATTGTGCAACAACAGCATTTGGTGTCCGCTGCAAATGGGTCGACGCTAGCGCCGAATGCTAATTACGGTAATCGTAACTCAGACCACCAGCAAAGCAACAATATTAGTAATCATATACAGCTGCAGCAACAACAACATGATAACTTTTTATTGCCTTTAATAACGGAAATGACATTTTCGTCGACAACAATTTTATTCCAACCTGTGATTTTTAATACAAGTAACAACAACAACCACCGTAGTGAAGTTCTTAGTAATAATAATAATAGCGATTGCAAGGAGCTTTGGCCGACAACAACAACTTCTTCAACGAAAATAAAAACAACGTCTGCAAGAGGAGCGGCTGCGTTTGAAAACAACAACAAAGCGTTGCAACAACAACAGCAAGAGAATAGCTGCATTTATATGAATAGTTCAGAAAATAGCCACAATGACAACAACAACAATAATGGAACAACAACGGGTAGCACTACAGCCACAGCAACAAAATCAATAACTACGGTAATGAGTGAAGGTGCCGAAGACAACGCATCGAATACGGGTTACTACGATGACGAAGACGGAACACTGGTGTTTGCTATTGAAATTTGAGTGTAGAAAAATGGGGCTGTGGCAACACGGTTGGGTTTTTCCGCCCGCTGAATTCAGGCGGTTAAGTAGAAAGGACAGGAAGGATTGGGTTTTCGTTGTTTTTTTTAGAGGAAATGGGAGTCTGTCTCTTTGTTGCATTGTTATCCACCGTTCTCTAAAGTAAAAAATGAATTTAAACCATTTCTTGTAATTGTTTTAAATTTTGTTTGTTTTTTTCTTTTTTTTTCGCCGTTTGGTCGCACTTTAGAGCTATTATTACATTTAGATCTCTTTTTTTCCCTCTTTCTTTTATAATAATTTTTATATTTATAACAAAACGCGTAAAGCAGGCAAATGCAAGAGACGCCTTATTGAGCGAAGGAGAAGTAGGCTGATAATTTTGTGTATATGCACAAAACCTATACTTTTTTTGCCTTGCTTCAAAAATTTATCAACGAAAATGACATTCTGTTTTGAATCCTTAAAGTGCTTAACCACAGTGCTTTACACGCCAGCTAAGTTGGTCCTTAGCCTAGATCTCACCCTAAAATCTCCTCCTAGTATAACACGTTGTCTTTGGATTTTCTGCTGGCGCCGATTGGGAGGGAAGGCGCACATTTCACTTTTGATATGAATTTCGTTTTACCATTTGTTTTTGTTCTTTTTTAAAAACCGATTGGTTTTGGTCGTTGTTTAGATGGCCTCCTTAATTATCGAATTTTCAACTTTTTTAGTTTTTGGTCATTTCGTTCAATGCAAATTACTTGTGTTATTGTGTCAACAAAAAAATAACCTTCTTGTGATTTCTACTTTGGATTTTTTTACTCAAATCGATTTAAGTTTTTTTTATTTAAATCGAAAAAAGGAAATATTTTTTTCTTGCGTGTCTCTCTCATTTTCTCGTTGTCCATAATACGCACATAAACACACTCCATTCATTAGGCGGAATGACGTTGTCAGCGAAAAGTCGGGTTTTTGCGCGTTGCGTTATCTGTCATGGGCGCGTGCCCAATTGAGCGCGCTTGCCACCTCAACTCTAAGCCAGCGCGCGTGTTTTGTCGTGGGTTGTTTTTGTGTTTTTGGCTTTAACGAAAAATTCGAATTTTGTTTTATATTTCATTCATTTAATTCTAATCTTCGCCCTTTCCCCTCTCCTTTGCCTCTTAATTTTGGCCGCGTACATTTTGCTTTTTTTGCAAGTCTTTTGAACCAGGTCGGGTCTATGTATTTTGTTTGCTTTTTTTGGCTAAAACAATATTGAATCGAACGAGAAACCAGCCAGTCTTGAAATGGGTACCGACTGACAAAACCGCTTAGCAGTGCTGTCAACCGACAAGATTTCAAATTGGGTCGGTTGGGTTTTTTTCGTTTTTCCTCCTTCCTGATTTTTTTTACAATTGTGTTTTGTTTTTTATAGCTAAACTTTCTGGTCTCATAAATTGTGCTCTCACTTTTTTTTGTTTTTTACCGTATTGTACTTATAGTGTGTGATTATTTTCTCGTCGGAAAAGGTTAGCTTGAATTCATTAAATTTGGTTTAAATTGTTCGAATTTTTGTTAAAATTAATTTTGATTCTCATTGCTTAGTTAAAATTGATCATTTTTTTCTTTGCATCGTAAGTGTTTATCAGTGCTGCAATCCGTCACTTAAGTGGGATTAAAATTTGCCTTGTCATACGTCTGAGAAAATAGCCCAGGCACGAATAACAAAATAGTCGAATAAAAATTTAAAATGCACAAAATATAAAAACATTAAGACGTTTGTTACATTTGGAGCATTTGTAATAGATGAAAGTATGAAACCTTGCATTGGCTTTTTGCATGAATCGCGCAATGCCAGTACTTTTAATTTTGTAAGGCTTATACCTGATTTTCACTCTTCTGGTCGAATCTCACTGGTCTGACAACGGCTTCGACTTGTTCTGTAATTTTTTCAGCTCTGGTTACCATTAGATGGCATGAGTGCCGTATTGCAGCACTGGTGAGTTTTTTAATATTTCTCTCTCTTTGAGTATTTGAATTCCGAAACTTTACTAATGTTCTAAAATGTGACTATTCTTTTGCAAGTCCATAAAAAATTTTTAGTCGTAATTAGTTGGGTAGATTATTGATGGATGTTTTTTTGCTACTTTTGTCATTTCCCTTGAATTCAAATAAATGAATAATTTTTATTTTGAAATTTTCGACTATTTTACACCTTCAAAATTGTGTTGTTTCCGCTTGACAAATCAGCCAAGGACTAGTTAGCAGAAATAATTATGCACAGGTCATGGTGTGAAGTCAAAACAATGACGCAGGACAAATCAACATTTTCGGCAACCTAAATTTCCTCTTGATTTTGAGATTACAAAGAGTACTAACGTAAAAAGGTTTTTAAGCGTCAACTACTAAGGAATTTGTTGCAGCAAAGCGAGTTTAAAAATACTAGCACTAATGGTCGTTAATAACCAAAAGAGTCCCAACAGACGGCTTCTAGCAAATAAAACATTAAAAATTAAAAAGTAACTGGAACTGGCGTTGTTCTTGGAATGTTCAAAGTTTTCAAAAACAGTTTTATCGGCGCAAAACAGCCAAATGAGAGCATCTTTTTTGACGCAAATTTTATAACGGTTACATTTTGCCGAAATTTGCAAATTGAAATCGATTACTATAGCTAAATTTGAATTGGTAAAAATTATTTTGAAAAAGTGAAATAACCAAATTTTTAAAGCAATTTTTTTCTTCAACTGGAATCATTTTGGTGAATCAACGCCAAGCAGCTACCTGTGTTTTTTTAACCCAAAAGTCTTTGGGTTAAGTTTAGGAAAGCCAACCCACAATATATTGAAAAAACAAAGTAAAGACGGAATAGAATTTTTCTATAACAACTTAAAACAACAGCTAAATGCGTATGGCTTGTACACGACTAAAAATCACTTATGTTACACCAGCTTAACGCTGACTGCATTTGAGGGCCAGTTGGACGAGGGGCTTACGGTACAATATAATTGAAAAAAGGAAGAACCTGTCTTGTTACTGTTTTAAAAGAAGATGAGATTAACCATTTATCAAAAAAGCGTAAAGCAAATTATAGCAAAAAATAGCAATTTAACGCGCTAAATTTATTTAATCCAAAAAAGTGCACTGTTACAAGTTAAACACAACGCTTTTGCAAAAAAATTTCTTTTTTTGAAAAGCTAATCTTATTGCAAAAAAAAAAAGTTTTTTTTGTTTTAATTACATTTTGATTTGATAACTCATTCCTTTTTTTTTTGATATTATATTAAGCAGAACTTTTGAAAAGAACCAAATCTTTCTTTGTAACATTTTCTTTTTTTTAATAAGGCGAATCGGTATATAAGAAGCGCTATAGCCGAATATTATGCCAATAAAAGCACGCAACGTCAGAAAAAAGAAAACTTTTTTCTTCTTTTTTATTGACGTTAAAAGTTATTATATTTTTCGCCCCTTTTTAGTGTCGAATTATAATTTATATTTCTAACAAAAATAATTTATCTATGGCTAGAATTGTGGACTAGCAGAAAAATAAAACTTGACGCCAGGGAATGCATATTTCTATTGGTTTGGTTCAAATTTAGCTTTCACATCGATTTAGGAATTAAAAAAGGTTCATTACAAAGCATTGGATTATTATTATGAATTTAAGGACAAAGTTTCGGCATTGATCTTGATGTGCCAGATTAAAAGATTGAGCGTGTAGTAAAAAAAATGGTTACAAACATTAAGCTTAATTAACGAAAATACAAAATTCAAAGAGAAAAAAAATGTACGCAAAATTTTTTGAAGTACTTTTCGCATTCCTATTTTTCAATTAATTTTTAACTGTCCTTTATTCTTCAGGCTTAAAATACAACACTCAAGAAAAAGCCGAAATAAAGCAGTTGACAACAAATCTTAGGGGAAATTAAAGCCAAAGTCGAATCGACCACGACAACAGAAGGGAAAAGCAAAAAGAAAGAAAGAAATGCAAACTGCGTGTCAAAAATGAGTTAGACTCGAAAATTTATTAAGCCTTAAGGCGCGGCGGCTTTTGATAAAACAAAATTTATTTAATTAGCTTTTCCAAGTAAAATTTCCATTTTTTCTTCTCGTCCTTGCAAAAAAATTATGCAAAGTAAAATTAAAAAGAAAAAAATACAAACCAAAGGATTCCAAAAGTTATTTTTACCTATTCTATTTATTGTTTTTCATTTTCATTCTGGAATTTGGTGGCTCTCCTGAGGCTTCCACAATTAGAAAGCAACCATCGAGCCGGAGAAATTGTGACGCAGTGAAGAAAGAAAAAGATATAATTTTTGAATAAACAATATTTTTGATAAAAAATATATTTTAACATTTAATTGACTACTTTCAATTCCTCGGTCAACTATGTATTATAATTATTTTTTTTATAAAGCAAAATTATTTAAACAAATAAACATAACAATAACCATTTGAAAAAAATATGTTTTTGAGGAATTGAAAACAAAATTGTTATTTAAAATATTTGAATGTTTTTTAATTGCTTTTGATTAAATAGAAAAAAATGTGTTTCATTAAAATTTTTGATTCCTAAAAAGAATATAAAATATAAGGGGTTAATTATATCCGAGAAAATTACTGCTGTTAAAATTTGAATTTTCGAGCTAACTTACAACTTAAGCATGAGTTAATAGTAACAGAGTTCTGCCAATATAGTAGGTAGCTCAAAACTCCCACAGAAACTAAAACGAAACCAAGACTATGTTGAAATTAAATTTGGTAATATGGAATTGACAATTAATAATTCCGTTATTAAAAGGCGAGTTCAAAATTGATGGAATCCTACCACGAAGATTATGCAAATAATTTTTTTTTAATTTTTAAATTTTTTTCCGTTTTTTATTTTTGCAATTTGCGTTTTCGATGACGGCTCGGCTAAAAATTGATATGATGTGAGCTTATTGTGGCACGAGTTTATGTGCTTTATAGCAATTTTATTCACTTTTGCGCAAATATTTGAGTAAAACGACTTTTGCTCGACTCAAAAAACTATTTTCCTTTGCATTTTTTGTGAATAGAAATGGGCTAAAAAACTGGATAAAAGCTGGATCCAATATATATATATATATCCCAAAATTGAAATTTGCATTGAACTATTTATCAGCCAAAAATGATTTGGTCGAAAAATTTTGGCGAAATTTGTATTAAAATTTTTTTTCTGACGTTTAAACTTTGTTTTTAAATTTTGAGTGTCATATTTCTGAAAAATTATCAGAATCTGTGTATCGATTTAAAATCCCATCTTCCCAAAATTGAAATTATTAAAATTATAAATCTCACCTTCCACTGCGTGGACAAGTTTTTGTAATGTGGGCCCTAAGATTAATTCTTTGGGCACTGTCGACTTACATCGTCACCCGCCGGCTCAAAGGTAAAGTTAGCGGTGGCAAGATGAAAGCAATCCTTTATCTTGACCTAATAAATTAACCTAATTCTTTTAAATTTACATAATTAAGTAAACCACAAAAACCAAATAAAAATTTTTGTGTAATTTTAAGCGTTTCCATTTAAACCATTTGAATCTGCTTCCTTCAAAATTACAACCTTGTCGGGGCTTATGAAATCGCTTTACAAAGGACGCAAATAAAAATTATTCAACCAGCGACCGCGATTTTTTTAATTTCTGTAAAATTAAAATTAGACTTTTTTATGAATGCCATAAACCTCATTACAAAAGAAAAGAAAATTGTATTGCAATTTTTGTTTTATTTGGTTTGGAAGAGACCTTTTGTGTTAGCGCATGCGCTGCACTACGAAAAAAGAGGAGAATTTGTCTTTTCATTTACTGAATACTAAGAGGAAAATCGACTAAAGCACAAAGATTCCAATGTGGTCTCTCTCTGCTATCCCTTCTTCAAAATCATTTTACATAAAATTAAATCGTTTTTTGTGGTTTAAAAAATGATTTTTTTACATCCGATTTGATGCGAAAAAAACGTCTGGCATTATAATTACAGGAGAAATTTGAGACCGTAAAATTTATGGGAGAGAAGAAATGGAGAGAAAGAGAACTTTTTTCCTTTTCGCTTTTTCAAACCGCCGTAATACCTTTGTTTTTTTTTTTGTTTGAAAATAATTTTTTTTGTGTTTTTTTGAAGTTAAGTGCCCAATTTGTAAAGACTTAATTCCTCCCCAAAAAAAGTTCCCCCAATAAATAAAACATTTACAATCTTTTACAGAAAAATTGTGTAATTCTCAGGCTTTAAATGCCTTATTTCCTTTGTACTCTCTAAAGAAAGGCAAAAAGAGACAGACAGACAGAGAGAAAGAGAGAGACAGAGAATGAGAGAGAGAAAGAGATGTAGAGAGATGCAGACAGACAGAGTACCTAAATTGTATACTTTCCAGCGCAGTTATGGGGGTAATTTTTGATAAGCTGAAGCCAATATTTTATTTTACGCTATAAAAATGGGTAAACAAAAATTTAATTTATTGAACAATTAACTGAAGGAATAACAATTTATGTAATTACTTTAATCGCACATTTTTTTTTGCAACGCGCAACATGTCAAGAGGGGGGTAAAGTGCGCAGCGAAATTTTTCCTTTTTTGCGATTGGCGCGACAGAATACGAAAATGAAAAATAATTTAAATTTGCCAAAGTATAAGCATTTAATCTTTTTTTTTTAAATAATTACTGCCTAATGGAATGTAATGTTTCATAATAAATGCATTTGAGAAAACATAAAAAAAGCTTTTAATTTATTTATTTTGCTAAAAACAAAATGGGAAAGTGTTCGACTTTCTAGGGGCAAGCACTTGTTTCTTAACCGGGACACCTTAAGGATAGGTCATAAGGTTAATAAGTCAATGCCAAACAATTTTGGAGGGATTAACGTCGATTAGAACCTGATAAACTGCAACGGGGCTGAACGCCATTTCACTGTATTAAACCCTCAAAAACTAAGGGGCACATGAGTTTAAAAAACATTAGGGATGACATTTCTCAACCCATAAAATCTACAAATTGGGCTCTTGCGGCCTACTCTAGGATAACCGTTAGCAAACATTTATGCCGTTAATCTCGGTGGAATACTCAGTAGTTATGATGTAAATTGCGGGAAAAAACAACAAAATTTTAACAAAGCAAATAATGAATATTGATTTACTTTTTTTTACTTTTTAGAACATCTGAAACAAAAACTTAAATTGCATTGAACGTAATGTAAAATAAATCGGAAATCGTTTCGTTTAGCTACCGTAACAAAAAATATTTAAATTTTGCTTATTGTTTATTTGAGTTTAAGATTCAATAAATATTACTCAAATAAACAACCATTTTCCCACTCCAATTCCTCTAATTGGGTATTTTTATACCGTATTCCTCCTACATTGCCAAATTTTTGAAATTAAATAATTCTTTATACTTTCCTTAATTTTGCCTACCACCTATTATGGGGTTAAATTACCATGAAAATTTTTTTTTGAGGGGGGGGGGGGGGGTAAATCTTTTTTCAACAAAAATCTCATTTAAATATTTCGTTGGAAATCATTTTTATGGCCTCTCCGCAAAATAGCCATTTAATTAGACTGTTACTTCCTCCTCTTGAAAGGTTGGTATTTTATCCAAATTAATGGGAAAATATTTTTGTTTTGGTTTTTTTCGAATAAAATTATTTAAGCAAAAAAAACAAACAAAAATTGTTTAATTATGGACAATTCCTATGAATTCGGCTAATTTTACTTTTTACGTTTTCCTTGGCTTAATTTTATCAAAAATTCACTAACTTTTTTGAATTTAATGCCAATAATGGCCACTAATGTTTAACATGTAAATTTTTGTATTGTTTCATAATTATAATGATTTTGAACTTTAAAACCTATTCGAGTAGTCAAATTTACATAACAATTTCCACATCATTAAAGTAAAATTGATGGAAATTAAAAAAATAAAATTTTCAAGTTGAAAATAGCAGTCATGCTTTTCATTTTACCCAAAATTTATAAATTCTCATTTATTTTCCCTTTTATGACGTTTTTGAATGTAAGGGGGGGAGAAAAAAATTATTCCGCGTGTGCCTTGATAATTGGATGTTTTTACGTAAATGAAATACACAAAAAAAGGTCAATTTGACGAATTTTTTAACATTGACATTTTGTGGGAAACATTCCACACATTTGGTTAGTGAATAGAAATTAGATTTGTCGAAGAGAAAAAATCATATAATTTTGATCAATAAAACAGAAATTATGCACAACAATTCAAAATCACTTGTGTATCAAATAAAATTGGGCAGAATTCATAGAATGAAAAATTATTAACATTTAATTTTTCAAAGACAAGAAAAGATGGGAAACGAGAAACTTTTTACGGGAAAAAAGTCTATTGTTATTTTACTTCGTAAAATTATTACTCAAAATCTGTGGGGTCCTTTTTAATTTTATCAAGAATGCAATGTTTTCAAATTTTTACGAGCAACCTTCAATTTCGGTATGGGAAGGGAAAGAAAAATAATTTATTTTTATTTTTATCGTATGAGGTAACCAGACATTTGGTTACGGGACATGATGCTCTTCGAGACTTTTGGTCTCAAAACGTTGGGTAACAAACTAATTGGTCACATAAATATTTGATCTGGAACATTTGTTTACAAGACGTTGGGACTCGAGACATTTTAGCCAATGAAACATTTAGTTTTGGACTAGGCCACAACTGATCTCAAAACATTAGGTTCAAAAACGTTTTTTCACCGAAGCTTTAGGTTTTAAAATATTAAAGCTAAAGCATTACGGCTTAAATCATTTAGGTGTTGGGCATTTGGTCACCGATATTTGGTATCTCAGACGCTTGGTTACATCAACGTTTATGTTTTAACTGCAAATATTTGTCTAATCAATTGGGCTCATTCAAATTTGTTATAATTATTCCGTGTTTACTTTTAATGAATTTTTAACCATATTATCGTAAAACCGCACCGATAATTCATTGCTGTGAAGCCTACTGCACGGTAATAAGGAAAAAAAACAGAAGTTAAGCAATTAAATTTTTCCTTGGATTTTCACCTTTGCGCAGTGGGCAAACCTATCAATGTTTTTTACCAACTTTTATGGAGTATCCCAAAAAACGACTACAGAAAAGAAAACTAAAAACAAAGTTTGTTTTAAAACTTTACTTAATTGAGAAACCAATAAGTGGAAGTCCTTAAATTCCTTCTCCATTTTCAACATCTTTTCAAAAATGCACTTATCTACATTACTTGTGCTCTGAAAAAAAAATTCTTCCTGAAAGTACAAAGATCACAGGACGAAGAAAAAACGAAACGATATATTTGCGACATGCTATCGAATTACTCAAAAAATTGAATGAAAAAGAGATTTTACTCTGCTATTATATTGCTAAGAGTGCAAATGAGAAAAATGTAAAAAAAGGTTCTTTTGTCAATCTCTTTTAAAGTACAGCCTTTGTTTTCCTTAGAATAACACGACACATTCTTTCAGATAAACTCAATACGTATTGCAAAAAAATTGCAATGATATTATATGTCCCTTAAAGAAATCTATTTTTTGTTATTAATTTTCTCAAACGAAATCGGTTGTAGGAAACAAATATATAGAGCATGTTTTAAAGAAATGCAATAGTGATGTAAAACTATAAAACTTTGTTGTCTGATTGAAAGCTATAAAAATAGCAGTGCGACGTCAATAAGCAAAAAGTTGTGGAAAAAGAATTAGAAATCAGTTTAAACCGCAAAAATAGTTTAAGGGATAAAGTAAAATGTAATTGAAGACAAAGTTGAACAATGCAGTTATTTCAAGTTTAGAAAGTTTTTCAATGAATTTTGGTCTCTTTGCAAAAGTACTATAATTAGTAGATATAGATGAGGATAATTGTTAATTTGCTCTTTATTAGCCGGGCAAAAAAAAACAATAACTAAAGATATAACGAATACCTGCAGTTTTTTCTAGAGAATTTTGATTCTTTTTTGTTTTGAGTTTTCGGCAGTCCTAAAAGGAAATTCCTGAAAATTGAGGAAATGTGCGAAACTTTGTTGAAAGTTTTTGTGGTTCTCTTATTGTTAGAGAAAATAATTCCGGGTCGCTTGATCCCTTTTTATTGTTTTTTTCTCCTATTTATTCTCTTTTGTTATATTTTAATGGCGTTATATAAATTTGTTCTTAAATCCCGCTGTGTTCCTTGAATGATTGAAAGATATATCATTTAACTATCCTCTAGGTATTGTTTGGGCTCAGTGCGTCATAATTGGCGAGAGCACTCTGCACTTATCGGAAAAATATAGGTTATTTCAGCTATCTTTTCCAATCAGTTACTTATATAGTAATGAGTTAGTTTAGGAGGGCGCGGCGGTGTGGAGGTTCTGGTCGCCACATTTGGCATGCAAAGAAGAAACAACGACTCAAAATTTTTTTTAAATCAAGACATTTCGTTACAAAATAACAATTTCTGGTCAAAATGCATTTAAAGCAATTTGAAAATTTGATTTCTTGGTGTAACACACAAATAATATGAGCCATTTGGAGACAAACGCCAAAAGGGTTTCCTATGGCCTTTTTATCCAATTGAGTATATCTTAAAAGGCAATTCGACATTCCTGTATGAGGTTGTATGAAGCGGATTCTGATTTTGCATTAGCAAACAAAGTTAGAAAGAAAAGAATAATGTTTATTGCGTTTATTGACATGATAAGAAACAACATTTAACAACAAACAAAACAACAAAGCTATAAAAATTTAACCCCAAATTAACTAATCACTTCCTGTGGGAATATTGACATTTTTGGTGAGGAATTTGAACGCCTTTAAATCTCTATACTGATTTTGATCCAAAGACAAAAGCAGCGGTTTAGAGTGGACAAAACACGTAGCTAACGGAATCCAAAGTTTCTTTGATTCTGGCGCGACCGCGGCGTCGACGACGTCTTCGGCGCTGAATCGCAGTGCTCGTTTCCGCAGAAAGAAGTTGTAATGCACGGTGGTAAATACCTGTAAATAACTTGTTATCTCAACAGTTCTCCATACCTCAGCCACTTGAAATTTTGTCATATTTTGGAAATATTAAAGCATTGGGTTCTAGAATGAAACTTTTTAACAATATCCGTCATAATAAAACTGGGCTGTTAACTCATTACTATTAAAATTTCAAAAAATTTTGTAAACATGTTGTAAAACAATATTTTTCATCAACATCTTACTTCTCAGATAGACAAATTATTAACTTTAATAATTAAACAGACGGAAAAAACCCACTGAAATAACTCACACTTTTGACTATTTTTCACATCAGCCACATTTATGCACATCAAAAACAAATACTCCTTTCATTTTTTGCACATTTAAATTTTTACTTTCACTTCATTAAGAAGCTACACATGCTCTATAATTTCACCCACAAACCAACTTCATGAAAATTAACCAACCTTTGTCTCTTGATTGTAATAAACATTGGCAATAAATCGTTTAGCCAAGAAATGTAACAAAAGCGGAGTGAATGAGAGAACTCCAAGTAAAGCATTTGCCAAAACAACAAAAACCAGGGTAGACGGCTTCTCCGACGCGCTTTCCCACAACTTTGAGCTTAGAACCGGCATCATAACTACGCCCAACGCCGAACTTCCCAAAGAGCAAAACTAAAATTTGTAGTTGAATTAAAAAAATAATTGAGCAATGCCAAATAAACACCTTGGCTATGAGGACCCCTTTACGCAAAATATCAGTCGGCGTTTGTTCGGGTGAGCCATTCTCCTTCAAATAAATAATCGACTGACCCAATTCAGCTGGAGGAATCGAGTTCAGTGCAATAAAATTTTGTAAAGACGGCTTTTGGGCAGAATAATTTGCCCTTCGGAGAGATGACAAAACATTTCTACGCCCACAAAACAAACAAATTCTAGCCAACATGGTTTAAAGTCTCATTTTCCAGGCTTAAAAAATAAAAATTTGCAAAAAAATATATATTTGAAATTTAAAAAAAGTTCAGGCAAAAAGATTGGCGTTGTGTAAAAAATTCAAAAAAATCGCGAATTACAAAAAATTTGCAGACAAAAACTCGCTTTGTTTCAACTGTTTTGACGCGTCAAGGTCACATACGCCGATATTTCTTATTGCGTTTTTATAATTTCATTGTCGTTATGGAGTTTTCAAACATAATTTTAATTTTGGGATGTTATTTTAGCCTAAGATCATTGCAGTAGCTTTTTGTCAATCTGGAAGTCTTTTTTTAATTTATTCATTGCCAATTATGTTTACACTGTAAATTTTTTTGTGCATTTAAAAATTGCGGTTTATAACAGAGCTGAGCTGTCAAGGGTTTGAGCCGTATGCATTGTATTAAATTATTTTTTAATGCTTGTAATCTTGTTTAGGTATTGATTCCAGCGGGTATACTGTATCTCTATGCGAACCTGTATTCTAGTTTTGTATTTACTGCCGGCGCTGCTTTACGCGGTTGACCGCGGCAATTTCAAAACCTGTGAACAATCGGGATTTTGCAAGTATATATATTTTTTAATTCTTTATACTCTTTATTTTACTATGGGCTATTTACAGACGCCATCGCGTCAAAACCAAATCGGACTATGCAGTGGACTCTGACAGTTTTGAGATTAATAGCACAGCAGTGAACGCTGTGCTTGTTGGCAGTAAAAATCGCTTGAAATTAAGTATTGCTCTGCTCGAGGATTCACGTCTCCGTGTTTTTGTGACTGAAAACGGCGATCCTCTCCGCCAGCGTTACCATCCACAAATTGCTTTGAATGGCGAACCAACGCAAGCGACGTATATTGTTTATTTGTATCTATTACAAATTGGCTAATTGATTATTTAAGGTTGATCAATGTGGTGAGCAATTCCGAATCTACGCAGTTCAAGACGAAGGACGGTGGACACAAAGTCTCTATTATCCATAAACCGTTTGCCATTCATGTTTACGATTCTAAGGACAACTTGGTAGTCACTGTCAATTCGCAATCCCTTCTTAAGGTCGAACATTTCCGAACTAAGAAGGAAGGCGAGACGTCGGATGACGGGTTCTGGGAGGAGACTTTTAAGTCCCACACCGACAGCAAACCATACGGCTCTAGTTCTGTGGGAATAGACGTCTCGTTTATCGGTTCTAAGTATTTGTATGGCTTACCAGAGCACGCCGACAGTTTTGCATTGAAAAGCACTAGGTTTAATTTCAATTTTTCGATTTTTTATTTGAATTATTTTTAGTTCCTCTGATCCATATCGTCTTTACAACCTCGACGTTTTTGAGTATGAACTGAATAATGGAATGGCGCTTTACGGTGCTATCCCATACGTCATTGCCCACAACAAACAATCGACTGTTGGCGCTCTTTGGTTGAACGCTGCTGAAACTTGGGTGGACGTCCACTCCTCAACTGCCGACAAAGTCTGTTTTGCCTTTAATTTTTTATTTCAAGACATTGCTTTATTTTTAGGGAGTTCTAGCGGCAATTAGTGATAAGTTCCGCACATCTCCTGAAATCCCCCAAATGGATGCTCACTTCATTTCGGAGACCGGCGTAATTGACCTGTATTTGTTCTTGGGTCCTAAGCCAAAAGACATTTTTCGTCAAAATGCCAAATTGACTGGAGTGTATCCGATTCCTACAGTAATTTCCACTTATTTTTTGATTATTTTAATTCTTTATATTGTTGTCCATTTAGTTGTTTTCCCTGGCTTATCACCAATGTCGATGGAATTATGTTGACGAGGCGGACGTTCGTCTGTGCATGAAGGCTTTGACAATAATGACATTCCACTCGACGTTATCTGGCTGGATATTGAATATACGGATTCGAAAAAGTATTTCACCTGGGATCCAGTGAAGTTCCCGACTCCACATGATATGATTGAAAAACTAAACGCCAAAGTAGAATTTTCTTCGACTTTTCTAATTGTTGTATTACTTTATTGCTTTAGGGACGCAAAATGGTTATCATTCAAGACCCTCATATCAAGCGTGACGACAATTACTTTGTTTATACGGAAGGCAGAGACAAAGGCTATTTCATTAAGAAGGTCGATGGCGTTACTGACTACGATGGACATTGTTGGCCGGGCTCTTCTTGCTGGCCGGACTTCCTAAATCCAATCATTCGCGAGTATTGGTCTGATAAATATTTGTTGGATCAGGTCAAGAATACGTACACGTGGAACGACATGAACGAGCC
>JAWNMF010000637.1:0-79243 GCA_035044305.1 Drosophila nigritarsus
TACGTATTGCTATCGTATATTGTTTCCGTGGTGAACGGTGTCGCAGATTATTTATGTATATACATGCAAATAAGGAAGATACAATATTATAAATTATATATTACGCAATGATATTCGTAATAAACAACACATATTAATTACATGAAATGATTCAAGTCCCTGTGGCTCCCTACAGCTAGACTAAATGCTTTCAAATACTCTTAAAAAATATGTGTGATCGCAGTATTTCGGACAATTAAAAAAGACGGACAAGAACACGAATGGCCAAAAGAGATTAAAAAAGACGTAGTCGAAATGCGGAACGAACAAAAAGATGGTTTATTATTACATTTAAGTTATTACTACTGTATAGCTCTTTAGATCTGTTTTAAACCTAAATACGGTAAACATTTTAAATAAAATTTAAAAAAAATTTACTAATTATGGGTTTGTAATTATGCGCTTTTTATATTTTCGCTTACTTTTTACCCATTATAATTTTTCGCAGATTTGTAAGCGTTTATTGTCCGGAGCAAGTTTGTTCTCATGCCTTGATTTATTGTGAGATGACAAAAAGTATCATTAAAAATTATATAAACAAAAATTACGTTTCAATCAAAAAACTGCTGGTTGAATGCTGGGCATTGTGCTGCCGCGTTTTGGGCAAATCGGTTGGAATCAAATTGCCCATTGACTCAGATTTTTGGAGCAATGGCCCTTCAGCTGACTTTTTTTTGCCCGGATTAGTGGCAGACGCTTGAAATTGTTGTGTCAACAAAAAGGTTGGGTTTCGGCGCCGAGACGCCAAATTTGGAGGTATGGACGAGGTCGGCTCTCTGAAAAAATAAAATTAATTAAATGGCGCAAAGTTATGCCTAACAGACTGGTTTTGGCTTTGTCGGCGCTGCAGAGGTGGAAAGTAACCTTATTTTCTGATAATTTAAATTTTTTAGAGTTCACAACAAGCTTGGGTCATAAAGCTCTGATTATAAAAACAAGAAAGTCGTAAGTTTAGCCTTAACCTACCTTAAAAAGACAATAGCATTAATGATAAATGCACAAGTGGAAAAAAAAAACAATTTTTAGACATCATATTAGGTTTAGATTTAGCCGGTAGGTTAGAATAAACCTTTAGCCAATTCTTAAATTAAGCACTTTGGCCTGAGCTGTAAATGCAACCTCCCTTTTAGCTTTAGCCTGTTGCGGGCACACATTTACCATAAAGTAATATATGCTTATTTTCCTCCATGTGTTTAACATGCAAATAAAGAAAATGATAGGTGGCCTTGAGTAAGGTTACTAACCTTATCAAAATTCACAAAAAAAATGTTTTAAACTGCTATTGAATATATTATTGCATTTATGGATAGGAGTCAACAGTATGACGAAAATATTTTTTAGTTTATATACGATTGAACGTGATTCAGGAAAAAAAACAAAATAAAAAATACATAAAAACGTAAATGCCATAAAAATGCTTTTCACTAAAAATTCAAAAGCAAAAAAATGTATTCAATGTTGTTTAAGAGAGCGTAGCAAAATGAAAGCCCAATTCAACGTTTTTCAGCAAAAAATTAATAAAAAACATAATTTAAGCGAACGTTTACACTTAAATTTTTTTATTTTAGTTTGATATGCTTGAAACATTTTTGTTATTTTATGAAAATGTTGTATGACAACAACATTATACTACAAAATAAGTGAAATGAGTTCATCCTGATATGATACGGCGCCGGCGCCACAAGATTGCGGTATCCACTTTTAATTTTAATCGGCAGTTTTGTTTATCAAACTGCGAGTGGCTCACCACCGAAAGTGTGGCACAAACCTACTGTAAAAACATGTATTGCAGTACTTTGTGCAGAATGGACGATTAGCTTAGCGGACAAACTTTTTATTGAAGGGTATAGCCAAACAAACTCAATGCAGGGCAAATGATTTGCTCAATTTATCGGTGGACACTTTGACTGGCAGCAGACTTTTTTTTAGGTAGGCAATTTTCCGAAAGACAGTTGGCCTGACAACTTTTCATCGTCTGAAAAAAAGTCGATATGCAAATGATTAGAAATTTGTTTACCTGATGATATTTTTTAGCATTAGTGATGTGCAAACGGCAAATAATGTTTAAAATGTATTTTTTTAATAAAATAACAATTCGAAAACAAAATGAATTCTTATTATAAGAAATATTGCTAACAACTTGTGTCATTAAATTTCAGCATGAAAGGAATGTTTGACTCTTTGAATAGTCAGAAAACGTATCTTTAAAACAATAAAACAAGTTTGCTTATTTCAAATGAAAATAGGGAAAAAAATTGTAAGAAGCAAGTCGTTAATTAAACTTCTAAAACGTAATTTTTATTAAAAGTAATTTGATTTTAAGAATTTGCAAGTTGTGCGGTCTATTTACTTTCTTTTAGCCAAGGCCAAATGAACTTAAAGAATAGTCAATTTAACTTTTGTTTTTAACTAGAGGCTTTTCGTAAATGAAAAGGAATGTCAAATCAGCCCAAAATTAAAGTTATAAATAATAAATTTATATAATTAAAATCTGATAAAAGTTCATCTAAAAAAATGATTTCCAAAAACTTTTAGCCACTGTTGCAAGCGGGTCAAATTATATATTAAATTTATACAACAAAAATTAAAATATTAAATTATAATCGCCACACAATTTTAAATAATAAACAATATAATGAGTCAAGGGGGAAAAGTGGCTAATTATTCACCCAAGAGAAATCGCCCACTGGCACCAGACAGAAAGAGAGAAATACCTGAGGGGGGAGCAGAGACACATAAACACTCGGACTATCAGAAAACACTCTAGACCTCTTTCCACGACTAATCAACCAAAACAGACAAGGCTCCCACAAAAATATCCTTTACTAAGGAAAAAGAGAGAGAGAGGGATGCCAAAAGAGAGGGACGACCAAAATACGATCCCAGGGGCAACGAACGAGAGAATAGGAGGAGACCACCAAATAATTAATTTGGACAACTTTAAATAGTGGAATTTTTGTAATTCGCTCTTTATTTTTTTTGTTCCCTCAATTATTTCTATAATCGCAATCGCGACAGCCACTAAAAAAAGCCGTTGGAAAGTAAATTACCGTCCAAAACAAAGTCTAAGTTTTAGTTGCAGTATGTTAAGACATAAAACAATTAACTTTAGACTCCTTTTAAAGCTATAGTGGGCTTAATTGCTTGACAAATTTCACCGGTCAATTTGCATTAAAAAACCCAATGTAAAAAGAAAAGACATCAATCAATTTCCAAGTGCCACTTTTTTGCTTAAAAATGTTTGAATGCAAAAGGAAACAACACAAAATTACATTCTACATAAAAGGTGGACAAAAAAAACCCTTGCTATCGGTGTAAAACCAAAAATATAATAGTCAAAACATTATTAACTGAACAAAGAAAATATAAAAGACATAACCGACTATAAGGTCTCAATTAACAACCCCTCATCAAATGCAGCTACTCAAAAGTTCAGCCAGCTGTATTTGAGTAGAACATACTGTACCAATGGATGTAAAAAAATTATATCGTTGCAAGACAACATATTTATGTTAGAAACAAGTATAAACCCTCAGACTTTGTTTAAATACAAAACTAAAAAGAACGTGCAAAATTGCAGGACAGTATTTAACACAAGGCTTAAAGCCAAGGCGGAGTCTTTACCTAATGTTTATGCTTTGAGTTGGATTTTGCCAAGTCCTTCAATATTCTCGTTACAAACCATAAAATTCAAGGAAGAACTAGTATATGCCATTGGGTTTGTCAAATTTTTTTATAATTTAATAAATTTACCTCAAATGAAGACATTCGGCGCGACCGGACTTTTGTGCCAAAACAGATTGTGGCATTGGAGGAGTTGGTGAAAACGTCTCATTTCCGCTTTCTTCACTCCGCATGGCATCAGAATGATGTTTTGTTTGATGGCGGCGTTTCAGTTTGTTAATTTCAAATATTGGAATATTGGTTTCGCTCAGGCTTCGATTCTCTGTTGCGACGTCTGTGAGTCGTTGAAAAATAATTTCTAACAATTCTGGTGATATCTATAATTAAGTCAATTTTATTATCCACAATCACTGTATCAAAACCTCTAATTACGTAAGTCTAAGCGTTAGCATTTGCCATAACTCGCTTGGCGGAGAATTAATATTAAGCATATACTTGAGCCAGATTTTATTCTAAGATTCACATAAGCATAAGACTAACATAAGCTTAAGCCTGAGCTTAAGCTTAATTTCAAAACAAACTTTGTTTTCGCTGTAGGACTGCTCCAAAAACTCAATAAATTGGCTGATGATTTTGTGAACTTTTTTGTTGTATTCGCTCTGCACAACTCTTCCTTTGCTTTCGTCCCGCAAACTAAGGCTTGAGCCACGGTTTGTGGTGCTTCTCTTGAGCAAATTTTTCCTATACTCAATTGTGCTGCTGGAATTTTTCGTTTTTCTTTTCGTTTCGGCACTCTGTAAAAAAACAAAAATTAAGACGAGCAAAAGAAGGCGAAGCAAAAGAAAAACACTATGAATGTTAGATGTGCAAAACAACATCGTAATTACAGGAGTAATTGTTTGAATGCTTTCGGCTAACAATGTTGCATAATATAGTCGATAAAGTATTAAAGATTAACATGAAAAAAAAGGTAAAAAAAGTAAATTGGGAATACGGCGCAAAATGCAAAACCGAAATAAAGATTTTTAAGTAAAAGAGAAGGTACAACCAAAAAACAAAAAAATCAAAAACAATGAGACACATTTCCAAATGTGTATTTGAAAAAAAAAACGATTATGGAATCGGAAAATAAGCAAAAATGGCTGACGTTTAACTCTTGAAGAAAGAGTCTCAGCTTTAGGCCAATTCCATATTCCTGCAAAAATTTTTGACAAATATTCGCCTTTTTGGTTTATCATTTTGAATTAAGCAGTGGAATGACGAAATTTATGTGGAAATATATTTTAAGCGTTAAGTAAGCGATTTAAGACTGCAAGTGCAATATTCCTACTGTATAATGCAAAAACATTCAAAATTTATTAAAAATTGTTTAAAAGAACAAAAATTAAACCCTGACAAGCAACGTCACTAGTTCATTGGCGGTGATGTGATCGTGTTGGCTTGTGCTAATTATTTTGTCGCAAACCGAAACCAAATCAGCGCAGAGGTTTTTTACCCATTTGTCCTGAAAAAATAACGGGAGTTGTAAGTAAACATTATAATTATATTCAAAATAACACATCAAAACCCAATTAGGCTTAGGCTTACAATTAGGTTTACAATTTAAGATTAAGCTCAAGTTTATACTAATTAGGTAGCTTAGATTTAAAGTAAAGCTTAGGTTTAGATTTAGGCATAGTCTTTGAATTATGCTTAGGCGTTCGCTTGGCCTAAAGCTCAGCTTAGCTTTAGCCTGAGAGTTAAGTTTATCATTGGGCTTAGGTTTAGATTTAGGCATAGTCTTTGACTTATGCTTAGGCGTTCGCTTGGCCTAAAGCTCAGCTTAGCTTTAGCCTGAGAGTTAAGTTTATCATTGGGCTTAGGTTTAGTTCTAGCTTTGCACTGATGCTTACACTGAAACCATCAGACAAACCAATCATTCATTAAAATTACATTTCATGACAGAATTACTAAAAAGTGCTTATGACAAACATTTTTAATGGCTGTTACAATTATACTTTTCTGCTTTAGCAACAATAAAAATTTACTCATAGGGGTTCGATCATAAATTGTTTTACATATGAATTATAAAAATGTACAATAATAATTTTGGTATGTCCATTTCATAGGCAAATAACTACATAAAGCTAAACTATTTCTATTCATTAGAATATTATCAATTTGGCCGTAAGTAAATTGTTTAAAATCAAATAACCAAAGCCTTTTTTTTGTTTTAAAACTGAAAGTTGAGGGAAAAAACAAAAATTGTATAAAAATACGTTTTAATAGCAAACAACTTTGCAAAAAATAATATTATTTTAATGTATTTTGAACTTCAGGGACTTAGTATGCAGGCCATAAGCTTAGAAATCTTAGGACTGTTGAAATAATACATTTTTTCTATATTTGAGTATTATGGATTGCCTCACTCCTTGTTAATAAATTACAACCCAGGAACCATATTATAGCCGGCTCTGAGAAAAGTATCAAGTTGGTAAAGTAATTATTGTTGTGAGAAAAAAAACCAATTGCCGCCCGAAGTCGTATAGCCTCCGCCTCAGCCCCAATTTTTTTAAAATTAATTTGTTTAATAATGTTTATTAAAAAATTGGCTTTTTGACAATAAAGGATTTTGTGCCAATAAATATTTTTTTAATTTAAACTTTAATTACAGTAATAACAACTCGTTGTGTCAAAAAAAGGGTTCTTTCCTTTTTTTAAAAAAAAAAATTATTTTTATTTTTTTTTTCGCAAATTATTTCACTCGGTAAAACGCAGTACTTTTGAAAAAATTGTACTGCTCCTTCTTCATCATTCACTTGGCGTGTTAATTGCTTAAAATTCATGTTAGCAAAATTCATGTTAGCGGAAAGAAGTAAAAATCAGGTACTTTTATTCGTACATTTAAATTAACCATGGTCGCAAAATATAAATTTATTTTGATTGTTCGAAATAATAATTTAACTACGGTAGTATTTAAAATTCAAGTTTTGAAAAAATCGTGCTAGAAAACCTAAAAAAACATGGAAATTTTTTTTTTATTTTAGGCTCTCTATACCTAAAGTAACCAAAAAAAGTAATAAAAAACCCCACTTGCAATATTTCCTTAAAGATGGGATGCATTTGTGGATCAGCGACATAAGGCAGCGCAAAGAACTGAACCAAATCCACATTGTTAGCTAGATTCATTCCCGAACTGTCCTCCAAATACGATTTAAGTTCGCTCAACGATTTTTTGTAGTCATCTTTATTCTGCAAAAAAATTCATATTATAAGTAAATTTTATTATAGTTCAGCCTTTACAATTAATCTTTTTAAAAAGTCAAGTTGCTTGAATAATAGCCAAAACAAAAAAACTGACGTGAATGTTTGTTTTGGAATCTGCGGATCCTTCAATCTTGTCTTAATTTTTGTGTTCATTTCAACGTTCACATTGAACTTTCATGTCAAAATTTTTGCGTTCAAAAATTAGAGCACAAAAAAGTGTTCATTTTCAATGCCAAAAAACTCATTTTGTGCTTACAATGAAAATCAAACACATTTCGGTCTAAATTTTGGGAGCAAAAAAAGCCCGATGTATTCATAATATAAAAAGCCTCACAAAGGCTTTGAGTTCTCTCTATGTTCGTTTTAAAAACGTATTCATTAGCTTTTACAAGAGTTTTTCAATTTGCGATCATTTTAGGCTGACTTTTGCACAGCTCTAGAATCCAATAAGCAAATTCTAGTGTAAAAAAAAAGAAGAGAAACCGGTGGCATTTTGCGAAGCGGTATTGTCGCAAAATAAATATGAAGTCGGAATTCGAGTTTTGTTAAATTGTCGCCAAGTGTGTTGTGGTGATGACTTTTGTGTACAATAATTTGGATGTCGTTCCATAATTTAAAAAATTTGCGCTTTTCCCCTTTGTCGAATGCTGTCAACAAATTTTTCTAAAAGTTCACTTCTCTATTACAGTCAAAAGGAAAAGGGATGAGAGTGTGATGAACTAGTTGAATCATGAATTTTAAAGCAGAACAATAGGCTTTAGACTTAACTAATGTAAAAAAGATCAATTTTAGGGACATTTAGTTTTTATTGAACAAGATGGATGTGATGCTGAATGTAAAAAATACGCCAAAAAGGCTGGGCTATCAGCTGTCCCACGCGCCAAAAATACGATCGCAAAATCAATAAGTATCACAAACTTTCTTTTTCATCTCTTCCATTTTCAAATCCTTTTACTTTTGCTTTACTTTTTGTTTTTGCTCCGTTCAGAAAAATGTAAAACGGCGTGAGAACGCTTTCATTACAGACTTATGAAAATGATGGTTTGTAATCCGTTATTTTTAAAGCTAAAATGAGCAAAATTTCAAAATTTTGGCCTATAAAATGTAGTTTCATAACTTAGCCATATTTGAACGATTGTGTGCCAAACAGTTTTTAATCATTTCTTTTTCATGTGATTTCACTACGGCGCTTTATTCTAAATTTAAAAAAAATTGTGACTAAAAGCATTTTGTTTTAGGGCGCAGTTTGAAAAAAAACCAGACTGGAACGTTAACTGATTGCGGAGTAGCATTACAAATGCATAACCGGAAAATGGCTCGGATCGGCTAGGAAATTACAGCTCGAAAGGTCTCCCTGAGAAGTTTTCTTGCAAATTTGACTACCTACCTTTTCCGCAACCGCTTACACTCCCAATCCGTCCCTTTTCGTACTTAGTAAATTTTACTCATTTTTCAATCTCGTAGACTCTCTATGACGCAGGCAATTTATTGTCTTGCAAGAAATAAAATGCAGCGCATTCTATTAGTAGTAATTAAGCGTTCATTAATATACGTACGTTTACAACATTCCAATTCAAATACCATTTATCATATTATTTTTTGTGCTTTTACATTCGTTTCAAATGCACTTTAAAACTAAATTATACCCTTTGCACTGCAGTATTTATTTTATAACGCAAACAAAAATGTAGAAAATGTCACATACCGTTATTAGCTTATGAATTTCTGCTTCAGAATGTGCGCCCATCGATGGAGTCATTTGACAGCGGGCAGCCTGAAATATTTCATAGTTTCAAACATTGCACAACACCGAAAACTTTGAATCGCCAAAAGGTTATCTCACAAATTGCCAAGGCTGTGCACGACTAATTAAATTGAAAAATAATTATGCTGAGTTCAAAAACGCAACATTGCTAAAGACTAATTATTGGGACGCCAGTTTGCGCGGCGCAAAGTTTGGAAGCATAGACGCAAAGTATCGCAGCGTTTAGGCGTTACAATAACAAATTTACAAATGTTTGAAAACCTAACATACTAAAATAAAATTAGAATTAATAGAAAATGAATAAAAAAACGAACTCGCAAAAACCAAAAACACCTTTACGTCTCATAACTTATAGAAATTAAAACAAATAATAATTTAATTGAAAAAAAGTTGCGACATGTGATAAAAATTGTAATTTCCAAAAGTTTTGAACTTTTAAATTTCAAAAAAAAGCTGAAATTAAAAAAACTATTAAAAGAATGCTTTAAAAGCAACCAATGCGCAGTCATCAATGTAAAATCTTGAAAAGAAGTATAAATTTGAGCGGTTAATTTGCCGTGTATACCCAACTTGTTTCGTAATTGTCTCTTTTTTTTTCACTAATGTGGCAGCCGCCCTTCAATGTTCGGCTTTTGAATAATTTCACTTCTCCGTCATGTAATGGATTATTAGTAAAAAAAAGTTTTTGTATTTTGTTGTTATGGTGGCTGAAAAACAATATTGTTGTTAATAAGACTAATTGCAGGTGTTTCAATAATTCAATATTTGTATGTTATGGGATTAATGCCAAAAGCTAAGGTGACGGTTTGAAAAGAAAATGACGTTTGGAAAAATACAAATATTTTTTAAAACAAAATGACCAAACAGCAAAAAGCGTTATTAACACAATTAAGTCAGTGAACAATACTATTTTGTTTGCAAATAAAAGTTACTTCAGGTTTGGCTTTACGCCAAAATAGCGTTTTCACATTATTAATCAATTGTTACAGCATATATTTTAAGACTCAATCAGTGCTTTTATTCTTAATCAGTTCAAGCGGTTTCATTGTTTAGGCTTCAACAGTAATTTGCAGTCTCATTTAACAATGTTTTTGGAGTTAAGAAAGTAGTTTTAGTGTTACTATAGATCAAACGTTATCTGTTTTCAAGATCTTGTGATTTCGTGTGAAATAATTTTAACTTAATTTATTCGCAAATGAAAGCTTTGAACTCAACTTTTACTGAAACTGCGCTTGTCATTACTGTATTTCCTCTAATAAAAGCCTCCCTTTATCAGAAGCTCCCCCTCCCAATATTTTTGGGTGACTAAAAATGTCTGAGTTCATACATTGATGTTGAGATTGTTCAAGTTATTTTTAAGCTAAAGCCTAAACTTCTGATGTTGAGCTTTTACTTACCTTTTTGCAATCATATAATCTATTAAATTGGTCATAGTGTAAATTAAGAGGTTTTTATAAACATAAAATATGCAGCAAAATTTTTTAAAATTTGACAAAATAATTTTATTCAAAATTAAAAGTCCCTCCCAAAATAAGTCCACTCGTTTGGGATGATTAAAAATAGAAGCCTTGGGGGATTCTATTAGAGGAAATAAGGTGAGTTAATAATCAATGAGTCTTGAGCTTACAAAGATAGATTACAGGTTAATATCAAAGTTTTCGACTAAGTCTAAAACTATAAATATGGTAAAGCCTTAACTTCAGCCTAAGTATAAGTCTATACTTAAAACCCAGTAAAAGCTTAAGTCTAAAAGGGATTTAAACTTCAACATTCTTACACTTAACATTTGTCGGCTTAATTGAAAACATACACAAAATACATACAAGCTGTAAATAAAATAAATAGGTATATTAGTGTTTGACAAAAAGTCGCTCTAAGTTGGTGGAAGATACAAGACAAAAATGTCCAGTTTTCTTCCAATCCAATATATTTGAAAGGCTATATAAATCGCATTTTATCGTACAAAAAACTCTTTCGTGTCCCGTGACAATAGAACGACGCGGTGTTGCAACGGAGGGATAACAAATGAGCAATCACTTTTGAAAGGATATAATTATAGCAAAACAATTAGAAAGACAAGCTGTTGTTCGGCGGCACTAATTGCCAGACAACTAATTGCAGCAATAATTTCAAAAAAATCATTTTAAAGGGAAAATTTTGAACTTGCAAACAATTTTAATTACATTGCGCAAAAAATTTTAAAGTCATTAAGGCTCATTAAGTCCGCCAAACAACAAAAACAAACCGACAATAAAAACCGAACAAAAGTTGTTGTTGAAAAAAAAATGCGACAGCCGAGTGTTTCATTATTGTTATTTTTTTGTTGTTTCTATGGATACGCATTTAAAAAAATATTTGTTCTTGAAATTCGACTATTTCTCAAGTTGGTTTTTGATTTGTAGTTACTTCAAGTCAGAAAAAAAAACATTAAAATTTGGGGTTTTCAAACGAAAAAATTGTTATTTTTTAAACAAAACATTTAAAAATCGTACTCAACTTGTAAAAAAAAATTAACACTTTGAGAAGGTGGCTAAATTTGAAACGTAAGTTGACAGTAATGAGCACTAGTTTATTAAATATGACAGAATGAATCACATAAAATAGGGATAGGTGGTAAACTTTTATGATGGTTTTTTTAACTATCTCAAAGAACACTGATTTTGTGTATTTTCCGATATTCAATAATCTAACCGTTATTTACTCAGGAGTCCTCTAAGGAACAGTTTTAGCAATTCTTTTTTTGAACATTTATGTGAGCCATATTTTCAAAGCATTCTTTAGTGAAAATGTTGTTATACAGATGTTTACTGATGATGCTAAGGCTTAGGTTAGAAAAATTTCATGGCCGTTTTTTTTTACTTTATTGTTAATTTTTTTTCACGCCTGCCTTGAATTGAGCCCACTAATTAAGAACGTCTGTAAATTGCAAAAAAATCATTAGTCATTCAAAACCAAACCCTTAAATCAAAATTCATGATTGATTAATAAATTTTATTTGCTTTAAAAAATAGTTACAAAATACATAGGAATAAGTAATATAAAGGTACGTTCAAATAAAATATTAATTAAGGCAAATGACGTTCAAATGTGTCGAGGAACACACCTAAGTACAGTACCAAAAAGATTTGAATAATGTGCAAAAAAAGTCGTTATGGCTTAATTTTGGGCGAAAAGATAAGAAAAAGTTTTATAAGATGGGCTGGACTATTATAATCTGAGACTACATACATATTCTACTGTAAACAGAACAATGCGAAACCCCTTTAATCAAACAGACCCATTTTGACGAAAAATCATTTTCATTTTTTTTTTAAATTTCAAAGTAACTTTTGAGGAACTTTTTTTGTTTTTTTAAAGTGTATATTTGAACCTTTAATTAATCGTTTAACAATTCTTAAAACATAAAAGCAAAGTAAATTTGCAGTTTAACGACCGGCGGACTAATTGTAATCGTTAACTTAATTTCTTTGAACATTACAAAATCCAAACATAACAGCCTAGTTAACAAATGCGCAATAAGCTATTAAGAACAAAAATTATAAATTCGTCCCAAAGTTATGGACGTCGATGCACAATGGTTTAAAATTTGGGGTCAAAACACTTTAGAACGACATAATACCTATAGTGAATTTTATCGACGTTCATCGTACCCTTGATTTCTCTTGATTCCTTATTTAGCGAGAAAAAATGAAAGAAAAGATCTAAAGGCTATAATAACTCTCTATAATAACTCAGTAAAAAAAAAATAGAGAAAACTGGCTCTGAAAATGTTTATGACTTTAAAAATTGAATCCAAAAACCAATTTTACCAGCGACAAAAACATCAGACGAATCCAATCTTCTTATAAATATATTATCACATAGAAATACAAAAATATAATATGAAAAATAATAACTCTAAAAAAAATCGTGGCTTAAGCAATTTAAAATGCTTCAATTACCGTAATACAATACTTACAAAAGTTATAGTATTAGAATTATATGGGTAAATGAAATCCAGTATTTTCCCATCTTGCAAATAAAAAAAGAGTTTTTCATTGTAATTGAAAGTAATAGACAGACATATGTGTTATTACTGTAAATCCTTGGATATCCTTGTTAAAATTATTTTTAAACTGTTCGGCGGCGTTTTCTTACAATTATTTGAAGAAGCCAATACACAAAAAGCAAAAACTCATAGCAGGACCGTCGCATTCTACATTCTGCCACAATAATTTATGTCCACTTATATTTTTCAAGTTTTTTTCACTTGATTCTTTTATAATTTTTAAATGTGAAATAGTTTTCTTCAATGTTTAAAAAGATTTTAAATTTCTGTTAAAAAATAAAAATAAATAAGTTGGATTTCACTAATTGAAGCTTGAAACATTTTCCACAAAAATATACGTCTATTTAATTTTTTATGTTTTTATTGTGTTTTTAACTAACCATTCTAATTGTTATGTCTTTCTAAGTGTTGGCCTAACTGTTACGAACAATGCCACGTGACTCTCGTCTTTCTGAAGTCGAAAAATCAAGAATTTTGTTGCATCACAAATTCGGCAGGTCAAATCGATGAATGCAAATATCGCCTGCATTTAAAGCTGCTGAGTTCGCGTGATAGACGTCGAGTAGTTGCCACTGCGTCAAATTCAATGAAGTCGTGTGCTACTAACAAAGCTGAGTTAAATCTTGATGTTAACCGAGAAACAGTTCGTCGTGGGCTTAAAGAATACCAGTAAATTGTGCGCGCAAAAATGAAGATGGCACCAGCGCTTACGAAAGATAACAAAATTTGGCGTTTAGAATTTGCTCGTCAAAATTGCCACATAAATTTTAATTTAATTAAAAATTTTATATTTTTGTAGCAAATGTTTCAAGCTTCAATTAGTAAAAGCCAACATATTTTTTTTTATTTTTCAATAGAGATTTAAATCATTTTGAACATTGAAGAAAACTATTTGACATTTAAAAATTATAAAATAAAAAAAATAATAATTATAAAAGAATCAAGCAAAACACAAAAATACGAAAAAAAAATTGAAAATTATAAGTGGACGTAAATTATTATGGCAGTGTATAAAACGTTCGGCATGTAATGTAAAAGCCGGAATTTTGGAGAAGGGGAATAATGTTGCGGAGCGAGCCGTACAGGGTAACGCGACATACCTTTCATATATGAAATATCGGAGGTTAGTGTACCAATAACTTCAAAATTAAAAAAAAATGTTTAACTCATTAAAATTTAACTAAATTTTAGTAAATTATTCTTTGGTTGGTAGCGAATCCAAAAAGAGCACAAAACGTTCAAGACTTCAACACTGACTGATACTCAAATGCAGCATTCAAAACTATAATCTAGAGTTTTCAAATTTAATAATATCGACAACGAAAGCGACCAGAAATGGGTAATGGTCCATAAACGCTCCTCACTCCCTTTAGTCTCATTTAAGAAAGGAAAATATTGATAAATGAATAAAGTTAATAAACGATTACTCAAGGATTGATGCGACAACACCAAAGAAATACAGTAATATAGAAAACATAAAACTTTTGTTGTTTGGGACTTAAAAAATGAAAAAAAAATTGACTATGATATGAAAAAGTCTTTACAGCCTGTAAATTCAAGTCATTCAAGTGTTGACAACGTTTACGACCTCAAATTCGGCGCCCGGCACTTCTTCCGAAGAGTAAAACATAGAATGTGCAAACACCAAGAACAAGCTCGATGCTAAAATTAATAATTGGGTAAACATAGAACGTGAAAGACGTCAAAAGAAATATTAATATAATCGGCCATGTGACAATGAATATGTAACTTATAACTTTTTCAATTGAAAAGTAAAAGAAATGCGGCGCTCCATAGCTTTGAAAAACAATTTTTATAAATGAGCAAATTTACTTACCAACCACCCAATACATAACTTGTCCAACATCTGCTAGAACAAACAATGGGAAACAGGCCATTAACGCTAGAGTATACATCAAACTGGGAGGCATCTAAAAGGATTGCCCATAAAAGCAAATGCTTTTAAAATTTAAAAAAAATCGCAAACCTCATAAGTTCCGACCATAACTGGCCCTTTTAGAATCCGTTGATAAACTGTATAGCAGAGACCGGCAAGTACAATCAGCGCCAACAACATCAGGAATGATGTCAGTATGCAATATATCTTAAAAAGCCAAAATTAAATAAATGTCTTATTTTCTGAACTTGCTCAAAAACCGGACTGGAACAATAAATTCAACAGCAGACCCTTAAAGGACCTTTAAAAATTTTTGGTTCAAAAAAGAAAAATTTAATAAGCCAAAGTAAAAATATTATTCATGAACAAAATTTTGTATTGTGAGTAATAACTCAATAGTTTTTTAATTGATTCAAAATTCCCTCTGGTCAGCTCATTGTTAAAATAAATGCAATTTAAAAAATTTTGGTCAATACTGTTCAGCCCAATATAACCATCCAGCTTAACTATTTCAGTGCTTCAGAGCAGATTAAACAAGAATAACAAAAATGGGCCAAAAGTTTCGATTTCAATATAAAATGCTCCAGCTTAAAAAGCTAGTACCATCCTTGAAAAAATCAGCAATATACGTTTACATTTTAAAATATTAAAAAAGCACTCATTAATTGAGGCTAAAAAAAAGTGTTTCATATATAAAAAATTAAGAATTGTAAGCCTATCTAACAGTTTGAGCCGTTTCAACAACAATAAAAATGTGGATATAAAAATATTTCAAAAAACTCACAAACAAAATTAAAATAAGGCACAAGTAGTTCGTCAGAAAGTATTGTAGGTTGTTCTTAACGCGCGGTAGAACTCCAACAAGGCCCGGTGGCCAACCAAATTTGGCAAAGCGAAAGAACTCCGCCCATGGTTTGAGTCGTTGTCGTAGGTCAGAGAAAAGGCGCACAGGCACAGATTGATTTTCATTTTCTAAAAAATAACATAGACAATATGTTGTGGAGTCAAAACAAAATCATAACAAAAGATTTATAAAAAGCTGCAAAAAATGACAAAGAATTAATCAAAAGCCAAAAAAGGTGTTACATTTTTCAATGCGAGCAAAAATGTATTGAACAATTAAATGTGTCGCCATAGAACACTTGAGCCTAGCGTGTACTACTGCAGTAATAATAATATCATAAGCAAATCAATAGAAAACAACTATAGTATAAATTACAAAACCGCTATGCTATGAGGTACAAACTTAAATTAGGCTAAATTATTGGCTAATTTAAGTTTGTACCTCATAGCGGTTTTGTAATTTATACCATAGTTGTTTTCTATTGATTTTTTTTAAAGCCTTAAAAAATTAAAGCCAATAAAATGTAGCTATGGGAATTGAGATATGAATCAGCCAAATCCTGTGAAATAAAACAATTTTACCTCCTTCCTCGTTCCCTTGAGCTCCATTAACAAATTGAGGCAAAAAACCGACGTTGGCTCTCGGCGCCGGCTGAGAAGCTGTGAACCAAGATGTGGGAAAAGTGCTGCCGGCTGGCTGTGGCGCCGCGGCAGAAGGATAAGGTGGCGGAGAGTCGTTGTTCATATTATATCTGTAAATATAGACTGCATATAAACCAAGTGTGTGCAACGACCCGTAATTATTCCTATTCGTTATCAATATAAGACAAAAAAAAGTTAACCTATTTTGAAAATATAAACCGATGATTCATAAAGAAAAATTAAAACGGCCAATGAAAAAAAAGTGTTAAAAATTGCTGAAAAACTAATTGGTGAAAAAAAGAGAAAGTCGGAAAAATCAATGGAAAAACATATGTGACGAAAACTATTATTTTTTTGGAGAAAAATATAATAACAAGAATTTCTAAGATAGAGAAAGAAAGTTACGGAACGATATAATATCAAACGATGGACGTGGAGTAAAAATCATAGAAGAAGTTGCACAAGAAAACAGAGTTGAGTTAGAAATTTTGAGGCGGAGGCCGTTCTTAAGCATCAGCTTTTCAGTAAATGTGATAATAATATAAAAATAAAAATGTGATTGCAATATTTAGAGAGAAGAGGGTGTGCGGACAAAAAGACGCTGGACAAAAAGGCACAGACAAAAAGTCGCAAAAATAAAAATTAGGTTTACAGAATAAATTTTTGCACAACTTATAATCATAATACGGTACATTTTGTGTTGTTAATTGTATTCATGGCAGAAAATTCAAAAAAAATTATTTTGTTAAACTAATTTTATTGATAAACCTTGCGCCTTTTTGTTCTAGAGGCCCTTCAAGAGAAAAAGACAATTTGATCAAATTTATATGTTCAAAAAGGATAAACTAAAAAACGCCAGTTATGTTACCATAATGCTTATAAAATCTGTAATTGTGGATCATTGGCACAAACTGATTTAGACTTCAACTTTAGACCAGTAATTCATTTAGAGTCATGTTTAAGTTTGAAAATAAGAAAATCGTGTAATGGAAACAATATGTATGAATGTGATCACAATTTTCATGTTCAAACATAATAATGTAGGCGCAATTAACACGCGCCACTTCAGAAGGAATGAAATTAATTTATAAAAATTCAACAAAAGCCTAAGAAAGCAGGGAAAATCGGTTTAAGGGCGTTGATAGAAAAATATAATGAAAAAAAAATTTACAAAACTTAAATTTATTAAAATGAATCAAAGTGTACAATATCCTAAAGAAAAATTTAATTGCTAAAAAGTTAATAGAATTTAGCATGACGTCGCCTAACAGCCAAAAAAATGAATCAGAACTTGGAAAAAACATTATTCTTTTTGCTAAGCAAAACAAAAAGAGATTTGCAAAAGTTGATCAAGCTTTATCAATTTATGCAAATCTCATCAAAATTGAATATTATTTTTGTAGTAATTTGTTTTATTGAAGATTAAAAGAGATTTTATTGAAAGATTAAAGTCTAAAAGCAAGTTTTTGCAATAATTCGCTTATGCGCATAATTTTTTCAATCAATGTAAATCGAAGAGGCCAAAAAAAGACAAAAATAATTTTTAAGAAAAATTTGTCCCGAAACGATTTTAGCCAGCTAAACACTCATTTTTATATATAATTCTATTAATATAGGGATGTTTTCATTTGGAGATCACAATGCCAAAAAGAGTTTTTTATTTAAATCACTATTAAAAAAAATTATTTATTCAACAGTTTAGTGCTGGAAATCGCGCGAATGCCTATTGCTCAACTAAAAAACGATATTATTTTAAGTGTTTTTGTCTAATAATATGCATTTTATTAGACATAAATATGCTCTCCTTGGAGCTGTAGCAATTTCTTTTAATTTGCAGTATAAGCGAACATTTGGCTAATAATTATAGAGTTTACATTATTGAACAAGAGACAGTTTTTTAATTTTCACAGCTATAAATAATGTCTTTAGGTTTAACGTTTTCTCTCACTTTGCACTTTGTTTGGACAAGTTATAAATTTGATTAGGTGCTTAATATAAATTTTAATAAAACAAATTTATCAGTGTTTTGAGTGCCATTCTCTGTATTTGAAACACCTTTCTGGCATACTTTAAATGCTGCATATCAAGCACATGTAAACACATTTGCCGCAAACATTTAAACTATATTTCTTACTCAACATTGTATTTTTTAGTATAACACTTTTAACAATGTCATCTGCTGAAGAACACATAGGACAACAACAAAAGACTGCATGCGCCGACAGCGTTGGTACACCCTCTTCCAACGCTTTTAATCCGGACGATTTTGCGGTGCAACGATCTTTCTCCTGCGGAATTTGCTTCGAGGTTTGAAATTTTTCCCTTTGCAGAATAATGAATTTTGAATAGATTTATCAGTGTAATCGTGAGCTTGCGCCGAAACGCTTCAACTTTTGTAATGAATTAACGTTTTAGATGTACACAAAAGACACTCGTTATCCGATTTCCTTAAACTGCGGCCACACATTTTGTCTGGTTTGCATCCGGCGATTGAGTCGGAAGAACATCAGCATCATGTGTAGTATTTGTCGCAAGCACACACTGTCCAATTACAAACGCTTGGGAAAGAATATTCTACTTTTGGGTATAATTGCTTTTTCACTTTTTTAAATTTATTAAAACTAAAAACATTAATTTGAACGGCGTTGGCTATTGCTAACGATTTTAACCCCATTCAATCCACAGTATAAATACTATTTTAAACGAAAAATGCAAAGTCTAAATAAGTAGAATTAAAGGACAATTGGGTATCAGTTTTTTAATTTTGTTTCTTTTATTCTTCTTCGATATATTTTTTCTCACTTTTTTATCTTGCCAAAATTTTGTCCGAAAAACTGTCAAGTTAATTATGCGCTTCCTTTTGTATAAAATATTGGAATTTTTACCATTGACTATTTGATATTGGTTGCTGGTAAGGGTATGGAAAATTATTTTAAAGTATTTGACTACACTGTCTTAAAAAAATGTTTTGAAGTACTTGAGCTTTTTTTGGGATGCATTACACTAGCCTTTTGGGGTGTTTTGAATTGTTTGCCTTATTAGATTTTTAATTAGTTACTGCTACGAAAGCGATAAGTACCTTTGATAAAAATAATCATCATGTAATGATAAAATTACAGTTTTGCTGTTTAAAATTCTTTGGTGCAAGCTTTTGTGTCTACTTTCTATGGGGAAATATTTTTATTGTCACATTTTAAGCTGAATTTTCACTTTTGATTTTTCTTTCTTTTATAATTGCCAAAATTAATTATAAGGGACGGTGATTGATTCATTAAAATGAATTAGAAAATATGGTGACAAGTCAGGCGTCGTTAGACGAGTGTTATACCATTCGACTCACTTTTGTAAACAACAGGGAAGATAAACTTTGTGAATGTTGATTTTACTACTAGCAATCTTCATGTTTGATAGCTTTTTAAAATTATTATTTTTACAAAAAATATTTTCAGACATTTTGGAGAAGAACAATTTGCTGGACAAGGAGGCAAAAGCGGAGAAAGTGCCTAAAGCAGGCGAAAGTAGCCATGTGGATTGCCAAGATGAGGCTGATGAGGATGACACGGCAAGTGTGCTTACAGCCTTTTCCTACGGCCACAATCAAGCCGATGTTGGAGGCAACTCATTCTGGGTTTCCAATGTAGAAGTTGAGGACTTCTACGATGTTCTAGAAAATATCCGAGAGCTTGTCCTCACCTCATCACAAACCATGACGGAACACGACCAGCTTGTCCAGATGCGGACGGAAATGCGGACGTTGGTAAATGCTTTGCGGCAATCACGCCGCTCATTCCGCGATTTGTTTTTAAGGGTATTTCAGCTTTTTTATCTTTTTATTGTCCTAAAAAGAATGGGTTTAGAAAATTATGGGTAAGCGTTTATAGTTTGTTAATTTTTTGGCATAAGAACAATGAATGTTGTCCTGACTGGAAAGTTTTTAAAGCAAAAAATTCAATATTTGAAATCAAAAAATTTAAGAATCTTTTGTAGAAACTATTTAATTTTTTTTTCGTGTTTTTTGTGAGAATTTTGAAGTTTTTTGTGAAAATTTTTTCATGTTACAAAATCTTTTCCCTGTGGAAAATTTTGCTTTTGTAAAAAAACAAAAAAAATTGCAGCGTTTTTTGCAAAGAGAAATGAAAAAAAAGTGAACGGAAAAAAGAATAACATTTTAAAGTGTGTGCGAAAAAAGTATTTATATTAAGAGGTCCTTAAAATAAGTTGAAAAAAGAAAAATTAAGACTGTATTAACAAAGATAATATTTAATTATTTTTTTATTTTGGCGAATGTTAGAGTGTAGGAAATATTGCATTTTGAAATGAAATAGGAAAAGTAACGCTTCCCGCAAATGACGTTTTTGAGGCACAAAAGTAGACATCTTTAAAATAAAATTGAGGGGTTATTTAAAGTCATATAGGAACCATAAAATATCAATAGATAGTATTTTTAACGTAGAAAACGATGCAAAAAATCGCAATACCTACAAATTTATTTATATATGCATAATATATCAAATACAAAAACGAACTTATTTTCACACCTAATAAATGAGGTTAGGATTGAAGTTTATTTTATCTCAAGCCCGATATTCATTTGTTAAAATAGCCAGTGCTTTTTTTGTTAAAATTATAGCTGCAGATCTCCGTATGTTTTGGTGTCAAGAGCTTAAAGGAGTAAACATTTATTATCACACAAGCTTTTCACAACCCAATACTTCTTTAAATTAAATGTGCACTTTTTATACAATTTTAAACTATTTGCTATTGTGTCGTGATTTTGTGTTTAAGTTTGTATTTAAGGAGTTGAAGTTTATAATATCTCAAGCCCAAAACTCAAATATATATATGTTCTAAATCGAAGTTATTGAACGTCTCTTTTCCGCCTTAAAGCCGAATTGAGAATGAAATAGTTGGTTTTAACATCTAAAATCAATATTTTTAAGGCTCGCCAGCTGTCATGCACCCTGAGCAGTACGAACAATTTGGAGACGGTCAGATCAGCTGATCTATCGGCGCCAGCGCCAGTCAGTGATTTCCGTTGGAGCGCCGGCAACAGTTTTTTTGACGACGAAACTCTTTTTGATCGGATTCCGGCAATTTCGTTTTCCATGTCTGTTTTTTTTGAATCGTCGATGCGCTAGCCATAATTTTAGCCTAATGGTTTTCTGAAATTTTACACAAAAAAATAAGAATTTGGAGTTCTTAACAATTTTTCATTTCGATTTTTGAAATGCAATTTTGTAATCTTTTGTTTTGATTAGTGTATTTAAAAGAATTGTGATGCCAATAGTCAGTGGAGTCAAATGTTTTATGCTTATAATGAGACAATTAAGTTTTTGTGATTAATTGATACAGACCTGTAAAGCCAATTGTTGGTTGTTTCTGAGTCTAACTGCTTGTGCAGCAAAGCATTCCAAATTTTTGATTTAGAAACGATGACGAGTGGGACGATGACGCCCTTGAGGAGTGGACTGATGAACGACTAGAACAAAACTTTATGCGGGTCAGTCATTTTGTTTTTTTGAGTTTATTTAAATGTGTATTCTCTTTTAATGGTGGAATAGACTTTATTTCGATTATCGGAAAAAGTTGAATTTTTTTTTATTCCAAAGAATCATTTTAAGAAGTCTAAAAATGTGAAAAGCGGAAATATTTATTGTTAGTTTGTGCAAAGTGTACGATTGTTTGCATCTTTTCCTTTCGATTTTTGCTTCTAATTTTTGAAATATTTTGGATTTTCGACATTTAAATTTTTTAGTTGCTTTCCTTAAGAGCTCTCGGTTTTTTTTTTAATTTTTTTGTTCAGTTTATTTTTAATTTTATTCTAAATCTTTGCAAACTGTTACCTACTACTGTTTTTTGAATTGTTTTGTTGATCAACTGATTCAGTGCTTTTTGCAGTTGAATAATAAATGTCAGTATTATTATTGTTTTTAGCGAACCGGACACCAAGTCAACTGTTATTTGTGTTGCGCTTGTTTCATGTTTTCGCCCATTACTGTAACACAGCACGTCATGGGGCGGCGTCATCGTTACTTGTTTCAAGCCAATCGTGATCAAGTAATTTTTTTTGTTTTTTTTTTCACAAATAATTATTGCTGGCAAATTGTACTTATTGTTGTATTCTTGCCTGTAAAATAACATTATCTTCCAACTTTTTTGCAATCAACATGCTTATAATTAAACAAAAACATTTAACCGTTCAAAATGTTGGACGCAGAAAAATTTAGCTTAATACAAGCTTAGAATTACATAATTACATTTTTTTTAATTTAAACGGCGTCGTATTTTCAAAAAGAAGCGATTTTCAATTGGTTTTAGCACGACATTTTGGAGGAAAATAATGAGTCGATTGACGAATTTAACGTTGACAACAGTGGGCTTGTGCCGTTTTCAATGTCGGCTAGATCACGGTTTCTGTTTTAATAATCTAACTACTTTTTTCAATAATTTATTTTTTTTTAATTTGATGATTTTGTTTACAGTTTACATAATTTTGTGTTATTAGCGCCTCATTGCCGCTGTTTTTGGGAATGCCGGGCAGCGGCGCTTCCATCAACATTCACTTTGGTGGTGGAGAAGCCAGCTCCTCTTGGAATCCCGCAGAGCCGTCAAGTAAAACAACTCATAGTGTTGACACTCAACAACAATCATTCACTGTTCCCCAGTCGTCTTCTAATACAACGGTTGCGCCGTCGAATACCAATTTGAATCAAAGAAACCAGCGGCTTCCACAAGTTTCGATCAACTCTAACGAAACATTTGGTAATCGAAACAATCGGAGGAATAAACGCTTAACAAACCAACGGAATTTCGGCGAAAGACCCGAAGTATGTAGTTTTTTTAATCATAAATTTAAATCAAGTGTGTTTTACTAAACGGATCTTCTTTTATTGGTATTTAAAGACTAAAACTTTTGTACCTATGAATTTCTGGTTGGTGGACATTGCAGCATGCAGTTTTTTTTGGCAAATCTTGTCTTAAGGGCTTTTCTTCGTTTGGTTCGAAAAAATTTTTGAACAGTGTGTGCCATTTTTTTTTCCCTGGGATTTTTTTTAAGGCTTTTTGTAAAGTTAACTATTCGTATTGTGGACTTTTTTTTGATCGTTTTATATTTAATATTAAACTTTTGCAAGTTTATAAGAGAATTCATTTATTGCCAAAAACAAAGCCCAGCGTAAGCCTAAAACCAGTAGCTGCAGGAAAAATTGTTTTTGGCGATTAGTTCGCCCAGCGGAAACCCTTTTTCCGAGCTTTTTAACGCTCTTCTATTTAGTCCAGTTAAAATCGAAATTTTATTGAATATTGCATTGTGTAACCATATAGGCGCGATATTCAAAAATCTAAATTAACAGAGTTTTTTTACACAATTCGTAAACATAATACGGTACATTTTGTATTGTTTACTGTATTTAAGTCAAATAATTATAATAAAAATTATTTTTGAATTTTGCGTATCATTGCCCTATATCCGAATAATAATCCTTTGCATTAAACAATTTTAATTTTATTATTTTGCGGTACACAAAATTCCTTTGTAAATCTTGTTTTTTCAGACATCTTTAACAGTCATAAGTAATTCCAACGAGTTGTGGAACACCGGGCGCCGGTTCGGCGGCAACGACAATGCGCAAAATGAACGTGCTGCTGACTGGAACTTTGGATGGCTAGATAGATGGAATGTTTACACCCCATCCAATGAAAGCTCGTCCACGGAAAACAATCTACAAAATTTTCGACCAAAGCGTTTCCCGCAAAACAACCAGCAGCAACAGCCTTTTACCAGATTTGGCCATAGCCGACCAATTAACACCAATTCAATGCCGAATGGGGGTCGCGGAGGCTTTGGACGTTCGAACGCCAACCGCGAAAACGGCAGCGGCGATTCGCGTCGTCGTTGGCCTATCAACAGCAATGAAGGCCAACAACGGTTTGGCGGTGGTGGTCGTTTTGGCGGCGGCAATGCGTTTAATCAAGACGGTGGTGCCTATAGAAACGGTGGTTTTGGTGATGACAATGCGTTTAATAGAAACGTTGGTTTTGGCGGAGGCGCTCAAAGAGGATTCCGTAACCGTGGTCATTTTTTCTAATTTTATTTGCTGCAGCTTTTTGAATATGTTTTTTGTTTGCGTTTTAATTTTTGAACGCTTGAGTTGCGTTGAGTTTACTGAATATTTTTGCTTAAACCTTTTTTATGATTTGCTTATCAGGGACATTGAACTACCAAATTTAATTTTTTATCGCTCTGTTTCAAACGATATTGTTCACCGTAATCATTCATTCAGAACTTCTTTGCATTGTTGTCATCAACGCACTTAAGTCTTGTTGTCGTTTTTTGTTTTTTTTTGTATTATTTTTTTCTTTTGTTTTTTCTTCGCGCAGAAATGGCCGCTGAGATATACAGATATGTAGTTTATAGGTGATGTTATACGTATGTTTGCTATTTTAGATTATATATCACAATTGTTTGTTTTTTTGCTTTCTCTCTGCCCGTGCAATTTTTTTTTCTTTGTTGTATAAAGTTGAAATTTAGTATAAAATTTTTTATTTAGTTTTGCCTATACAAAAATGTCATTTTATCAAATTGCAAAGTGTTACTACGAAATAGCATAATTTGCAAATAACCGTTAAAAATATTAACTATTAAAATTTGGCTTTTTTTTCGAAATATGTGTGCTGCTTCACTCAATTTAGCGTCGACGTTTTGCTGAAAGGCATTGTGGTCATTTGAGTCGTCGGCAACGTCAATCTGCAATTTTATTTTTAACAAAATTTCATTTTACATTTTTACGTTTGAAAAAGTTGAGTCGGCAATTTCCATTATATTGTCGTGGAACTGTTTCATAACATGGTCTAAGTGTTTGGAAAATGTCACATTTTCCAATTCAACTCCGTTTGGCGCCTTTGAGTTGTAATTGTGATGACAGACTAAAAGGCAAATTTCAAATCACATCAAAAGTTATTAAAAAATTGAGAAAATAAATAAAATTCGTTGAAACCGCTGCTTGGACTCGTAATTTTTATTGATGACTGAATTTTTTTAATTGCAAATATGACCGATACAATGTTTTAAGGTAGAGGTAATAAGGCACATTAAGTTAAATAGTGTTTTGAGTGAAACTTTGTTTTGTAAAAGATGACTACGCATAAGACTTCAGTCAAAATTTATTTTTTCGGAATTCTGCATTTAAAAATATAGTAAGTTCCAGATCAATTTCATAGCATCAGTGAAGAGTCTGTGAAAATTAGCTTTGGTTTAAACAATTAGACGATCATCGAAATTGTTTTATGTTAAAGCCTCACGACGCAAATGTAATACAAGCTGGAAAAGACTCAGCGCCAGTTTAATGTTTTTTTGGAGTCATTTTTAAAAACGGAGTATTGTGGCAAACGCCATGAAAATCAATAAATGAAAATCAAATAAAAAATGAAAAAAAATCAAAAAACTTTTTACAACAGAGATTTAAATGATAACAACCAATAACAAATTTTCCTACAAAACTTTAAAAATTTTTCGGTTTTCGCTTTTCGTTTTTCATTCTTCTTTTTCTCTTGCTGGCGGTTCATAATTTTGTGCAACTATATTTTTTCCCTATTTATTTTAATAAATTTTTATTTCGAGTAATTTGTTCTCGACATACGAAACTAAAATTTCGTACAGTATCAATTCAAAAAGTGATAAAAATATCAAATGGAAGGGATACTGCATTGGATAAATTAACGCTACATGCAATATAAGGAGCCTTCAAATTAGCTTTTTTCCATGACCTGCCACAATTTTACCCAAAAGAGAATCCAACAAGGAAAACCCACAATTTAAAGTTTGGCACGGTTTAATTTCAAGATCATAATAGAAGTTTCCTGCAATAAGGATATCAGGAATTCCATATTGGTAGGATAAAGCAACTGAATCTAGTATAGGATCGTCCGTTGAGACTAACGTTAATGGAACCGGTTGACCTATAGTTTAGATGGTTCGAGCAAACATTTTAAAGTTATTTCCATTTGGCAAGGCAAACTGGAATAATACAAGGTCAGTTTTATGTTCTTGCCTAATCAATTCATTAAAGACGTTAACTCTTAACGTTTTGGAGCCTTGAGAAAATAACTGTTGTGCCATTATATTGAGAGAATTATATGAAGAACAATTAATTATTAAGATTTATAAAATCTAGAGAGATGTAAATTGAACATTTAGAGGAAGCGTGATTTTTAGCACAAAAGAGACAAGCCGACGGATGTTTGAGAGTTTGGGACTGTTAGCTCAAGCTAATACGAAAGGGAAATGCTGGATTTGGATGGGACGGGAATTTTCGAGAAACATTATTAGAATTACCAAAATCGTCGTTTTTTTGCTGAAAATTGGAAGAAGTAGCGGGAAGAGTTGTTTCGCTATAGTTTTTTTCCGACCTAATACTTTGGAAGAACTCTCTTATTCGGATAGACTCACGTAAACAATCAAGAATTTTCTCAATAGAACAGGCTGTCTTTAAAAGCTCTAATGTAATCAATTTTTCAGTCAGCTAGCTAGGAATCTTCTTTTCTACAATTACTAGAATGGAGCGCACGTAATAATAGTATGACATTATAATTGCAGTAAATTTGGGGACACTTCATCAAAGAATCGGCGTAAGTTTTGAAGGAACCCATTACAATTTTTAATAGCCAAAAGGTCATTTAATAATGATTTTACAACCATGTCTTCGTTTCCAAACTCCCGGTGTAATAAATCAATGGCCAATTTATAGCTAGAGGTAGTTAATGGCAAATGTTTAATCATGTTGAAGGGACGGCCAGAAAGAGAATTATGTAAGTAAATTAACTTATTGATTGAATGGAGGCCTTCAACAGAATCTACGGTATGCGCAAGTATTTTCCAAAAAAGATGCCACTTCGTAACGTTACCGGAGAATTTGAGCAAGTCATGTTTTGGTAAATTCAAAAACGTTTGAGGTTTTTGGGGACGTTGATAGGATGGTAGAAATAGGGAGACTTCAGAACTTTTAACCCTTGCAAAAAGATTCAGTTTCACAATCCTTTTCGGAGTTTTAAGATAGTTGACGTTTAGAGCAATTCACGGTTTGTCTGGCGGGGGATTTTACTTAAACTTTCAAGGGCTTTGATTCTTTCGTTACTAGTCTTTACTTCAAGAGTCAAGCTCTCAACCATAAAGTGCTTAACCACTGCTGCCTTTTGGGCGGCCTCTTTTACGCTTGGGAGATGGAGTTTGGTGCTCTACTTGAGACATTTCAGATTCAGACATGTTAAAAAACTTAAGATTTTAAGAACTGAGAGGTGCGGTGACAGAACTTGTCCCGCATACTCGCTGTGTGCGGAACGGGACATAAAGTTAAAAAATAATAATTTATTATATCAAAATAAAAGGCAAAAAACAACAAAATACTCCAAATAGGAGCACAAAAGCGAATTCGACAAAAATCCCAAAGGCAGAAAAAATGAAAGAACCAAAAAAATCAAAAACAAAAATGCTCCTCCACTAAATTTAGGCAAGTTTAAAATTGTTTTACAACATAAAAAGTAAATGCCCAAGTCAAATTAATTGTCTTCGCTTTGCAGACGCGACAATATATGTACATAAATAATTGTTATCACAGCAGCACATTAAAAATGGTGATAGGAAAGGATCAAAGATGCAGCATCAAAGACGCATTGTTCGCCAGCTCCGTCAAGAGCTCATCACGCTTTGTCACCAGCTTCAAGAAGAGCAAACGCAAAGTCATCATCTTTTAAGCGCATCGAAAGTTGGGCTGTTGCAAAAAATTTTGTAATATCAATTTCATCTTACTTACGGGCTGACATAGAGAAATTGTCTACAAATTGGCGCATAGCGCAGCTGCCGTCGACGAACAAAATTTATCTTTTTGAAGCACATCTGGCGGACTTTGTGAATACTCACAATTCGTGGGGACAGTTTGGTGAACAAAGCTTGGAAGCGCTTTATCACATAGCAAACGTCGCAACGCTAAAATAATTTGGCGTGAATGCCGAAAACCGCCTTCCATTTTTTAAGCGGAAGCAACTCTTTAAGGTTTTTGCCAATCCTGCCGAGTTTGCGCAAATAAATTTGATTTTCGTTTTCTCCATCACATTTTTGTTCCAAATAAGTACCTGCTTGCAAAATTAAAGTCAGGACCGATCCTGGTCCCAATTTTGGGTTCCTATCAAAAAATTACTATTATAATCGTTTTTTCTATTACATTTTAATCCGAAATGACTATTTTTTTGCAAAAATAAAATCAGGACCGATCCTGGCCCTGGTACAGGGTTCCAATGGGGGTACCGGATCAAAAATCTGTTCGGTTTTTCTTTATCAACATCACTTAAAACCACCGTGTAAAAATTTTTAGTTTTCAATTGTCATTTTCAATCATTTTTACAACAGGCTTAATATGGCGTGTAGCAGATAATTTTTTTGATTTTTCATACACAGGAACACATAATTTAATCACAGCTTTATGTGCTACATATAAAAAATGCTACAAATAAAGAAAAAATTGTTATTACAGTAAATATTTTGTTTTTTGATACACAGTAATACGATTTCGTCAATCAATATTGTTTTAATTAATATTACTGTAATTTTAATAATATAGCACTTCATTTTTCATTGCAAGCTATCATTCCGGTTGCTTTTAATTAATGTATGAATTTTTAGACATGAATTTGGAATTCATCCATTCATTAAGAATTGGATTCAATTTGAATGTCGTCACCGTGCATCTAGATGATGAGACAAAACGCTATTTATGGGTTATGGGAAGAAGCAATTACAAAGGAACAAGCTATTACGTATGTTAAAGGTGAAAAAGGCTAAAGACACAAAAAGCCGTCACAAATTGTCCACTGACATTGCGAAAGGCTAATGCTGCGAGCAAAACATGGGTTAATTTAAAAGAAAACCACCCTCACTTCTGTAAACCATTTTGTTGAAATGAAGTAATCATATTAACATTAAATATGTAATCCATAATTATGTAATGAGTTTAAAATAAAACGCAGTTTACAGGCAGATCTTGCGGCCGGATCAATGCATTGTTCGATTAGAGAACAAAATTGTAACTGAGTTTTCAACGTGGTCAGAAGGTGAAATAATCTTGAATAAAACATGTCAAGTAATTAATACGTAGCAATATTTTAAACGTTTGGCAACAAACAAGAGTTGGAGCTCGGGCTGGTCAGACAATCAATACACAAGAATTTTATCGTGCAAAACGATTTCCCATCATTAACAGCTTGTTGGATGACGAAAATGGTAGGCTTCAGTATACCATTAGAGGCGAGCAAAATGACGTAATGCAGGAAGACATTCTTTTGAGTTAGTAATGTTTCGGTGTTTTTGTCTGTTTGCGAATTGACAAACGATATAAACAACAAATTTAAATAATAAATTCAAAAATAAAGAAGAAATATGGGGAAGATATCACACATTTCGCGAGTAAATAATATTTTAATTTAATAATTAAAAAAACTACAAATTACTTAAATTGTAAATGATAACATTGCCATATTCACAACAGATACCCAGGCTAAATTGTTGCATAATTCAAGACATAGTGTGCGACAAAACGTTCAAATACGCACTAAAAGGAGTCTATTAAATACACAGAATTTTTTGATTTATGAAGGACACACACGCTTCACCTTTAGTAACAATTTTGATTTGTAACAAAACAGCAAAGTTGTGCCAAAAAATGTGGCGCAAAGGCTTATTCCTAATTAAAAAATAATGAAGATAAATGCATAAAAATGTAAAACAAATGCAATTTTGGCGAAAATTTAAATGTTTTAGTTTAATAGGTCAGCAGAGTTCTCAAAAAAGCTTTCGGCTTTGTGCTTTGGGTCATTGTATTGTTGGAACAACCTGCCACCTTTTAAGTTACGTGTGGAAGCAAAACTGTTTCCATGATACATCTGTATTGCGCCTGATCTATTTTCCCTTCAATTTTGGATAACGGACTTAACCCAGAAAAGTTGAAACACCCCCATAAGATTATATTGCTGCCGCCATGTTTTTCGGAGACGGTAGTGTAACGAGGATAAAATATGATATTGGCTGGACGACGCACATATTTTATACCGTCTGTATTACACAAATTAAACTTTGACTCCTTCGACCAGACCACTTTTTCCATTGCTCAACACTCCAGCTTAAATGCTGTTTTGCCAAATTTATGATCATAAACAGAGTCTATCATTCCGCGGTACTTTATTTATAACTGTGCAACTCTATAAATTGGCGTTAAAAAATTGTTACAACACGTTATATTTGGAAATTGCTTTATATGGATAAGCCAAAATATATATGTATATGTGACATCAAATTAATTTATAAACAGTTCAAGTCGAATTGCGATGGTAAAAGGAGGAGGAGAGAGAAGGCTCTGAAAGAAAAAAGAGAGAAAGATACAAGTTAATACGAAAAAATAGAACAATCGTTTAAATTTGTTGGAAAAGTTATTACAGGTTTTTGACGTCACTCAACAGTACAGGGATTTGAGGCACCGAAACCCTGGAAAAAATAAAAAGTCAAAAAATGTCAAATTGCAAAACTAATTTTACAATACTCCTAAAGCTTAGTTTGCTCAATTTTTTTACAGAATAAAAACATTTATTTTTTTTCTGAGTAGTGCATTCTTTTAAATCCAAAACGAGTACAAGCGAAATTTTAAATCGGGTTTGGACAGTAAATTGCCAACTCCTTTGATAATAATTTTATAATTAAAAAGATTAAAAGAGTATCAATAGAATAAGCTTCGTCTAATTTTAATTTTATGTGAGTTTAAACCGGAAACGTCTAGATTTATTTAATGCTCGAATGAAAGGTCTGATCCTAAGCAGAAATTATTTCCAAGCAAAAATATTCAAATTTGCGGAAAATTTAGAAATAATCTAAAAATTTCCCTGCAGCAGGGCTATTACCGAAAACGCTTCATTCCCGGTACAAAGACTTTAGCCGGAAATGCAAAAGTACACCGGCAAATGCAGCTCTTATATTCCCCACCTAAAACAGTAGTAATTACTTACGGCTGCTTGTTAGAAAAAATGGGCGGTCTGGCAAAACTTCCATCAATTTTGCTTATGCTTGCCCTCATCATCAGCGTTTCATTCACTGTTGTTGACATCATCTAAACATTAAATCAAAATATGGATTTCAATAAAATAATCATTGATATACAAAAAATAATGACACTTTAAGAAACTTTGTCTAGGCATTACTTTATCGCCGAGTCACAGAAATATTGCATAAAAAGAGGTATGATCCTACTTTGTGTCGCTGTACTACACGAATTAATCAAATGAGAAAATGAAACTCTTTGTAATCACAAAAAAAGTGAAATGGCATTCACTATCTCAAAACTCAGGTTCCGAAACCACATAAAGAGCATTTTGCTTAAAAAAAAGTATTTTTAATGGCGGTGGGCAAACGGCGCCAGCCAAGCACCCCGCTTTGCTTAGCTCAAACTAATAAAAAAAATAAAAACAGGATTCATTACAAAAAAAAAACTTACAGAAGACTCATCTACCGCTGTTTTGCTAAGTGCGACGGCGACGTTGTCCAACTCATGTATTGTGTCGTCGAAGTTAAGGCGTCTGGTAAACGGTGAATTTGGGTGGTGTTGTGGCTGACCGCCAGTGCCTGCATTTTTCACTAAAGGCCTGACAAATGAAATTAAGCTGTCCTCGTAACAAGCGCCTACGCCGATACTAATATTGGTTGTAGAAATGTTTCCAGTTGGTCCTGGCACGGCAAAATAAGCCTTTTGATAAGCAGTCTGTTTGCGTCCACTTGCGGTGTACATTGAAGAGGTTGGCGTTAGTTCAGTTTTTAAAACTGGCGAAGCGGGCATCACGACTCTGTAAATAGAAACTCAATCTTCAGGTTCAGAAAAACATTTTCCAATAGATCGCTTTAAAAACAATTGCACAAAAAAATTGAAAATTTAAACAATATCATAACGATGATAAAGAATAATAGAGATTTAGTAAAAGTACCAAAAAAAAATCTTAAACATAAAAACGCCACTCACTTGAGAGAATACGGTAAGTATACTACAGTAAAAAAAGTGATTGAATTAAAAGTAAAATATTTCTTTTTCAAAATTTCGCTCTGAAAATCCTGCGCTCATACGTTGGGAAGCCCCGTAACACTTACCGCTCGTGGCTTATATCTAAAATAACTAACTCAAGCTTATTCACGCATGGCGTAAATAACAAATAGGATTGCAAATTTCAGAAAGCTAATTAATATTATAATAAATTATTTACAAGCTTTTTTTTGCCCACAATGATACAAAGTTAAAATTGCATAAAAACGCCGAATATTGAGAAAAACAATTAAGCTATGAAAAAAATCTTTAAGAAATCTAATCTTCAAAAAATCTCTCATTAAAATTAGAATAGTGAGGCAAAAGGTCTCATCAAACGTCCTTAGACCAGAAAGTTATTCCAATAAAAAAGCATACTTTATCCAAAAATTACATATTTAAAATTTTTGTGTCAAGCGAATTAAAAAAAACCTTTGTTTAATTGTAGACCTCAGGATGCCGGCAGTCCTAAAAATCAAATAATTTGATTCAAAATTAATAAAAGTAACAGAAAAATGCGTACGGAGAATAATAAATGAGATTTTCTGGCCGGACCTGTACGCCCTGCTCGACCAACTCAACGTTACGCTTGTAGAGTGTCGGGTTTAGGCGCATTTTTTCTTTTTCCTCCACTTCGGCGGCCTTCGCCGCTGCAATGTTCTCTTGAATCTCTAAATCAATGATTTTGATTTTAGAAAGGTAAAAATAGTTTCTTATTTTCGGTTCGGTTTATTAAGTTTCTAATTTTCATTTGCTCCATAAGTTAAAAAAAAAATAAAAAAATCATAATAGTCAAAACGTTTATAAGGCTTTCTCATATTCTACTTTAATGGTCTCACTTAAAGTTTGTCACTTGTATATTGTACCCCGTGTCTTCTTTATGTATCAAAAAAAACTGGAAATATACCCACCAAAACATAAAAAAACAATCCCAAATATAAAAAGAAAACTAACTCTCCATTCTTTCATCCATTGCGTCGTGAAAAGGTACAAAATTCTTGATCAAAAAACGTGAATACTCGTGCATCGCCTTCAAATACTCCGACTTAAAATTGGAGAGCGCCGTACGCTTAGCCGACAACTTCTCCGCCAAGTCGGACATCTCAGTGTAGAATTTGAAAAGTTCAATATACGATTCGGTTCGATCGCAGTATTCAGCCGCCTCGTCTAGTCTCTGTGCGGAAAATTCGACTTCCGAGCCGGCGGCAAGTAGTTGTGCTTCAGCTTGTTCAATAGCCGCCTTGCATGCATCTTCGGCTGTTTGTATTTTTTCCAAAAACTAAAAAAGGAATTATATAAACTTGGCAAAATTTGCAATATTTTTTGAAAAAAAGCTCAAAAAGAGCGAATGTTTAGAGGTTTAAAAAAAGGGGCGACTCTAATGTAAAAAATAGGCAGTTTATCATAGAATCGATAGGTATAGTCAACTCTCCAAAAAGTGTTCGGAAATATCACAACAAAGGAAAGAATACTAAAAAGACGCCTTGAAAATAGAAAAAAAAAGTTGTTTTACACTTTACAAACGTCCACGAAATAGCGTATTTATTAATTAATTACTCAAATTGAAACTCAAAAGTCTAATTGTTTCAAAACGTTCATTTACAGAAAAAAATTTAATTACAAAACAATCAGTAAGTAGGTGTTATTTTAGTTTAACCCCCTCCTAAACCATTAACTTTTTTTCAAAATTTTTTTTTTAAAAATAGTTTAAATTGCAACGAAATGACAATTTTATAGTAATAATTTTCTTAAATATATAAAAAAAATTCAATTAAATACGGTAATAAATCCTCTTCATATTTTTTTTTACATATTATGATAACTACGGTATAAAATTTTTATTAAGAATATTACATTATAATTACATTATACACTACAATCGTTGATTGATTTTGTAAACATTTAAAAAAAATCATTACAATAAAATTGACATTTCAATGCAATTTAAACTATTTTTCAAAAAAAAAACTTAAAAAAAAAGTTAATGGTTTGGGATGGGGTAAACTAATAAAGTGCCCATCCGGTTAAGCGGTTAAAAAGTTGTCTTCATTTAAACCTTTATATATCTATTCAAATTAGGCTTTCAAACCTAAAAAGGATGTCTTTATAATAGGAAAAATATTAATTATTGGCAGACGCATTTAATAAAGTTCTATCAACATGTGAAAAAAAATTAAAAAAATGTATTAAGAAAATCATTTCTGCTGAAAAACAAGCACAAAACGTTGCTATTTCAAAAAGCATCCATCTTCACTTTAACCTCATCCCCCGTACAAAACCCACATCTTTTTATACAAATTCTAAAATTTTGTAAGCGTTTAAGCTTAATGTTACAACTCAATTGGAGAAGACTAAACAATAGCTTTAACTTTTGACACTCAGCTCTCTTACTAAAATAATTCAGCCCCTTGAAAAATGCCATAATGTAATTATGGCGTCTTAACAGCATTAAAATTAAGAAATATAATTTAAGCAACAAACTGTTGGATGCTTTACGACTTCAGGCTCGACTTTTGCAGAAAGACCTCCCGATAATGGCTTTCTTTGCGGTCTTTGTCCCATTGGCTGACGATTTTCGTTTCCAACAGCCAATTTGGCCCTTTTTTCTGAAGCTTTGGGAGCAAACAGACGCAATTTCACAATATTTTGCATGGGTTTTGCTGCGTTAAACGGCCGATTCACGACCGTCAAATTATTGGTCAGCGGCCGACATCGCGCTTTGGGCTGTTGATCAGCAATAAATATTGGGCGCATTTTGCGCAAATTAACAAACAAACCTAAACGTTCATGTATCAAGCGGATTTATATTTATAAACTTATATTGGCCAATATATATTGGAGAAATAATTAAAAAAATAAAAGACTAAACCTCAATTTTGCAAAATTTGAAATAACGTTTGCCGCTTTTCAAACAATCCAAATGGGATCAAGCAAATTTAAGAAATACTTCGGTTTGTGCTTTTGTTGTAAATTTTTAATTAAATTTTGAAAAAAGCTTTTAAAAAAGGTAAAACTAGAATCAAATTTTTTTTTAAATTGATAAACAAAGATAGCAAAAATCAGAACTTTATCATAAATGACATCGAGTTCAGTTGCGTTCAATTTCACAAACTGAGTTTTTTAGATCAAAAATTTAAAATCAAAATTGTTCTGGCCAAACGATACTGATAGCGCTTCCGTATTGTGTCTCGAGAAGTTTCTTACGGTGCATGACAAAAAAGTTTCAAGGTGCTCATTTGACAATAATTTTGGATAAAAAAAATAGTATTAGCATGTAGATTAAACATCGACTGGTCATGCGAGCTTGTGTTAACTTACGTGATTCATTTGGGTTTATATGAAAGCTCTGGTTTCTTGTTTAATCAAACATTTTTATAAAATATATTGAATTTTATTTAAAATGATACTGTTACACTTCTTTTTTGTTCAATCATTTTTTTTGAAAAATGTAAAATTTATTTGGAAATACTATACCTCGGTGCCACAAGCTCCTTAACTACTATTTTTGAACAATCGTTAAATAAAATATTATATAGAATACTTTTCAATCTTCTTTTTTAATTGACTATAACATTCGTTAATGTGTTTTTAATATTTTTATGTTAATAAAATATTTGTACATAGTAATAAATATTCGTTTTAGAGTTTGCACTTTCCTACATCACTTAGCAATTAATTTAGTTCAATTTTAAGGTGAATTTACTAGGCTTTAATTTTTATTGGGAAATATAATACAAAAGTAAAAATAACAAAAAATTATTCAACACAATGCAAACGAATATTACGAAGCTTTTTAAACAAAAATTATCAATAATATATTCATTTTACGAACTTTTTTTATACGCTATTTCTATTCAGAAAATAAATGTACTTTTTTTTTGATAAAAGCTCCAAGGCTTCAGCTATATACTGCAGTCCTAAAGTTAGCTTTTATAATTTTAAATGTTTAAGACATTCGATTACAAGACACATGGCCGGAGAGGCAATAAAAAAATTATTGAAGTTTGAATTAAGTATCTTAAGACAATATGTCCAAGGAGCCAAATGTTCATAGCATTAAGTGTTCTAAGTCTAAATGAGATCACAAAAGAAATGGACATGTGTTGGGAGAACATTTTGAATAGCGAAAATAAAGTTTGTTCCCCAAAACTTAAAACCTTGAAGCTTTTGTATTTACAATAGCCAAAAAAAAAACGCTAAGCTAAGCCCTCGACTTTTTTGTCGGCTTATCTACAGTTTGGGCGCAGGGAATATTCTCCACATTAGACAATCTGTTGCTTTTGCGCTTACGCGTCGGCGTCTGCTTTGATACTTTGTTGGCGTCAGACATTCGTTTAGGCGTGCCAGAAGATTTTTGCTTCTGCAAATCCTTAGCCACAGACTTTCGATGACGCAACTCCGCTCTTGGGTTTTCGTTCTCGTCGTTTGCAGCTGAATGTCTCGATTGTTTTCGCGTCGCTCTTTTCGGCTCATTCACTTCCTCAGACAAATCCAGAGTCGCGGCGGAATCAATTTTTTCTAGGCGTTTGCTCAATAACAATGACTTGCGCGATTTTGAAGCCGGCGATTTCAGCTAAACAATAAATAAATTAGTTATGGAAAAACAGCTTAAACTTTAGATTAAAGAAAAAGTCTTTTTGACTAGCCTTTCAATAAATAAACAATTAGGCAAGTTCTTTTTTATGTTTCTAATACCTAATTTTTATTCAAAAACTTTAAAACGACGAGAACGAAAACCCAAGAGCGGAGTTGCGTCATCGAAAGTCTGTGGCTAAGGATTTGCAGAAGCAAAAATCTTCTGGCACGCCTAAACGAATGTCTGACGCCAACAAAGTATCAAAGCAGACGCCGACGCGTAAGCGCAAAAGCAACAGATTGTCTAATGTGGAGAATATTCCCTGCGCCCAAACTGTAGATAAGCCGACAAAAAAGTTGGCTTATTTACAAAAAAGTTTATATCAGTGTTGCAAACAGAACTATTATTAGAAATGATGTCCCGACAAGAATAACTAATACGGCTAATTCTAATGTAGAAAGCAATGTTCTTGTTGCTAATTACCTAAAGTTTGCATTGATAAGTTTCTTTTCTTTCTCCTTGTACGAATTGATGTGTGATTCGTATGTTGTGGACAAATTACTTGGAATAATATTTATTAAAAAATAAAATACGAAAAATATACGAATGTTTTTCAAAAATATTAAAGATCCGCCATTTTGCGGAAGAGCAGAAAACACAAATGATCTGAAAATTCGCCAGCAACAGAAGAGCACTAACACACAATAAATATAAATTTCCGCCAGCAACAGATGAGAAAATAACACAATGAACTAGGCCAAATGAAAACCGAAAAATCTCTTCAAATGTTTTATGGAAATTTGTTATCATTTAAATCTCTTTTGCAAAGAGTTTTTTTTGTTTGTTTATTTATTTACAATTATTGAATTTCATGGCGTTTGCCACATCCTTTAGATGTTCTAAAATGTTCGTCCTACATTCAAGTTTAGACTAATCCTGTACAGTCTACTAAATTTTATGAAAAATTGAATTTTGCACAATTGAAAACATACCGGGTTTTCCAGGACGTTAACGCGATAAAACTTTGAAAACTGCAAGTAATCTGTGCTGCTATAAAGGTTTTGGTTTGTTTCATGAACATCGGCCTCGACACTTTCAGTCGCATTGCCATCAGACAAACTGAAATGTGATGTCAAAATAAAAGTATTACAGTCAAAATAACTAAAATACAAACGTCTCTCGTTCCAAAGCAATTTTCTTGGCTAAATCGCGAACACGCTTTTCGACTTGACGCAATTCTGTTGGCGCAGCAGAGCTATTAGTGGAATCCTTTGGCTTCTGAAAAAAAAGAAATGAAAAATAATAAACGCAACTAAAATATTTTGAAAATAAAAAAAGGAACTCCAGCCAACCGGATTCGAGGATGGCTATTCAAGACGACTACAGTCCTCCGCTCTACCAACTGAGCTATGGCTGGAACGAAAAAGGAATAGTTATTTTTTTTAATATGCGACCCTAACAAATTATGTTTTTTTCGCTTTTCTCGATTAGTCCCAAAACGATCAATTTTTTAATCAGTCATAAAAGCCTTCAAATGTATAAATTAATCAAAGCTATTTGCAGATCAGTCTCCAAACTGATCAAAATTTGAATTGCAAATTCAACTTCCATTCCCAACGGTCCTATGACAATAAAAGTTTAAATCTTACATGGCCGAGGGTTCTTTGGTTCTATTTAATACCTGAAAAATTTTGCAATATTTTACCTCACTGCATTCTCATCGTGTGTAAAACCTCCTTTTGACATCATAATTACGCTCTTACATTAACAATATTCAAAAAACAAGGTAATAAAGCAAAAGGCATACCGACGCAGTAGAGTCGTTGACACCTTCAATACATAGCTCAAAATCTTCAGCGTCATCAATTTCTTCGCTCAACGCGCTCATTTCGTTCTGAAATATTTCATATAATATAATATCAGTAAACCAAGACAAAACAAAAATTAGGCAGTAAACATGTATTTTAATCTTCATTACACAAATTTAATGTTTAAATTGAGAGCTTAAAGGAAACAAACACAGCCGGCCATAAATGTTCAAATATCTGCGCCGTGAAATATAACAAAATATTACCAAATCATTAAAAGTCAGCGATTCGTCCATAAATATACGACAAGATGAACGATTTGGATCAATCTAAACACAATATAATATTTAAAAAATCACAAATTTGAAAAGAAAAAAAGGAATACCGTGGCCAATTTTTCTTTTTCCGCTTCTAACTCGCGCCGCATTTTACCAATTTCATTTTCAAAGATTGTAAAGATTTTGCATTCTCTAAAAATAAATTATACAAAAAAGGCTTCCTATAGCTTTTTCGGCAATGAATTCAAAAAAAAAAGCAGCAAAATTATACCCAAATCCGGAAATAAAATTGCGGAACTCTTCTATTGAGCCGCCACAAAAATCGGAAAACTTCACCAAACAACCGCCGTTGTTGATATAAAAAAATTGGTATTTGGACACGGGTTTTGCGCTAGAAGTAGGTTCCTCTGACTCGGACGACGAGCTATCGCTGTCTGTTCTAAATTTGAGTAGAGCAAAGCGTTATGATTTTCAAAGAGTCACTTAGACACAGAGACAAATGGCTGCATAAAACATCAAGGTATAACTTGTCAAGCAGACCTAGACATGTCTCAAGTAAAAAAACTGTAAGCAACGTCTGGTCCGCATAAAACAACGACAGCAATTTTTAATAGCCAAAAACTAGCGGTAAGCAATAAAAATTCACGCAAAAAATTTAAAAAAAAAACATTTTTGAGACGACAAAACTGTAAACGATTGGACGGTCGTTTCGATTGTCTTCATTGAAAATGAGAGTGTCCAAATCGGTTGCAAAAGTTCTAAAATAATTATTAGCTTTTATAAAAAAAACATGTCTGAAGTAATTTTTGTAATAGTCGACTTTCAATTTAATGTTCTTTAATTTTAAGGGTCCATGATACTAGACCGCCGCTAGTTGATCAACGTCATTTTTCCGCAGTTGGATGACCGTTTGATATTTTAACAGCAATAATATTAAATTATGTCACGAAAAGCGGAGTTTGGGTTATTGTCAGTTAAAGGCATTAACGGCAACAAATACACAAAGTAGCCCCCTCCCCTCCCCCCACATTTTCCCCCCAAGGCTTACCATACATTTGCATAAGCCATCGTTCTTAACTGTAGAATGAAAGCTCATTATTTTAAGCGTTCTATTCTAAAGTGTACGCTAACTGGAAAGTCAACAGTAATTAAAATGCATTCAATTTACAAAATAAACTATAACCTGGCAACAAAATTGTGAGCAAATGCGATTGGAATACTCGTCTTCAAATGATCGGTCAACTCCTGAAAGCGCAATTATTTGAGTAAATCGTAGAACCACAATACAAAGACTTACATGATGAGCATTATGCTTAGGAAACAAATTTTCAAGGATTAGACTATTGGCCAGCGGACTTTTAGTTAGTTTTTTAAAATAACATAATGATTTCATCAGAAATGTTTTTTGTATATTTTTGATAAATGAAAAAAAATTGTAATAGAAAATATAGAAAATTTCAATTTTAGTAAAATTGCTTATTAAAACAAAATTAGGCAAATAGTCTGCCCCGCTAAAAGTCCCCCAGCCAAAAGTTTTTTTTAAGTAAGGCAATCTGCGCAAATTCAAAGATAATCGAACCTTTTAAATTTATATGCAACAAGTATTATATCATTGTATTAAAATGTTTTTAAGGTACAATACCTTTCATCACCAATTAAACATTAATAGCAATTGTGTGGGACAAAACAGAATTTTTAAAGAAAGTTATTGGGGCTATAACCAGGGTAAAAAAATTTTCTAAAAAAATCGTCATACAGTACCCCATAAGTGTTTCATTAAAACCATAATCCGTTAGCAGCAGGGATAAAATGCTAAAGTAAATTCTGTTAAAAGCTAAGTAGGCCTGAGCTTAAATTGGTTTAAAAAATTGTTTAATTTTCAAAAATGAGGTAAATTTTTGAAAAATTGTCCAAAAGCCAATCTCAACCTCCACGCAATTTCTCAAAAACTTTTCGCCAAAGTAATTTGCCTCTTTGACATTCATATCGGAATCAATTTGTTAAAATTGAAAGAAAAATATAAACCGAGATTTCGCTATTTCCAAACAAAGAGCTTAGGTAAGTCTCCATTGCGGTCGGCGTTTTGGCGTTTGTGCAAATTCGAATATTCAACAAATCCACTGTCATTTCCGAGTTTTCAATGGTCTAAAAATAATAAAGAATTTGCGATAAAACCAAAATTTAAAGCCAATATGCTACCTTGGTATACAAATTCTGCTTCAAAACATCCGTTTCACAAAATCGAATCGGCGCCTTTGTCACACAAATCAGTCCATGATACTTCCTAAATAACATTTTTTTAATTGCTTAATTGTGTTCCGTTTAAAAGTACTTTATAATGATAAACCAACAGATTTTAATCACAATTATCAAGTCCTTTTTAATGTGTTTTCATCGCCAAACGCCACTTACAGTAGTGAAATAAGTACTTTATAAATGTTAAGTAATATTTTTAAACAATAGTTATTTGGCACAAAAAAAATATTTTATATACTCTATATCTAACAGCCAAATTGTAAAAAGGTTTTCATAGAAATTTGTGATAAGCTATGATTTTAAATCCCATTTTATTAAGACATTTTATTAACACATCCTACTTAAAAAAATAAAACATTTAAAGCTTAGCCTATGTGGTCAATAGCCATATTTTCCATTATGCTGAAATAACAAACAAAGAACATACCTTGACTTTGTCAGTGCTTTTTCCAAAGTTAAAACACTTTCAAACTCGCTGAGCGTCAAATATTTGAGGACAGCAGCAATCGACTCTAAAAATGAAACAAAAAAAATATTTTTTTAAAACACATAAAAAGAAAGCTTAAGTTACCCACTGACACGTCGAGCGGTAGCCATACCCTGCGGGAAATCAAACTTGGCGGTAAGCTGGTCCAAATATTGGCTTGAGAAGAAGGTCGTAATTCATCCAAATGTTCATCCAGTACAATTGGAGCAGAGTAATTTGACGCCATAATAAAAACTTAACAGAATAAACGTAGAATTTTTTAGATAAAATCAAATTTGTTACAAAAAAAGTCAAAAATTTAGAAAAAACAAAAAAATTTGCAAGATTATATTTTTTTTTAATTTATTTTTTTTTTTAATATTTATTTTATAAAAGTTAAATTTTCCCGCCATTCAAAAATTCATTCGTTGTAAAACGAAAATGTTTGATAACAAGCGTCCCGGGATCCTATTGGGTTCCCTATATTGGCTTGATTTGGTTCAAGTTTTTTTTGTAAAAACAGCCTTTCTAACTGAGCGAACTGAACCGCTGCATATAAAAAAATGTTGCGATCAACGCTTCCAGGTTTTTTACCTCGCTGGTTTTACGAAATTGTGACCACGGGGTTTCCCGTTTATTTAAATTGAAAATACACTTTGCGTTGCAATGGTACATAATGACTGAAATGTGAAAAAAATTCAACGAGCATAACAAGTTATAAGCAAATTAGCTTGACCCTATGAAAACGCATTCCAGTTGCTCTATTTCTCTTCACGCTTTTTAAATTCTGCTTTGGTGTAGTCAATAGTATATAATAGACATATCTAGGAATAGCCAAAATTTGACCCGTCACCTATCCAGCTACAATTTATTTTATATCAAATTTTGTGTAAATATTTTAGATTATATAAAAAAAATACAGGTTAGAAAATAATAATTTATTTAAAATTAATAAAATCGCGTTATGTATCAGTTAACAATTAAAAATTTATACATAAACAAAAGGGTTTCAAAAAAAAGAACTGATTATCTTGATAAGAAAAAAAAACTCAAACACAACAAGAAAGTTGTGTTCAAAAAAGTGTATTGAGCTTTATTTTTACATACTGTAATTTAATTGATAAACAAAGACTCAAAAATTAGGCTTTGCAATGAAATTTTTTTCTAAAAAAGACTGGCTGAGCAAAATAGTACAAAACAACAAAAATAACAACTGCTAAATTATCTTCGCCAAAAAACTGTTTTCGATAATCCAACTCCATTTTAATAATATTCTTTCCCTTAGAATATAAAAATTGCTGTCTGATTTGTAGCAGGAACTAAAAAGATTATGTATTTGTAACTAAAAAAATATACCAACGACATATAAATGACACTGACTTTCAATGCCTTTTATATTACTAAAGCTTCGAATACCGTACAAATTACACAAAACAACGTTTTAATGACTGCAAAAAATATTAATCATACTATAATCAGGTTGCCAAAAATTGTAAAGACAAATGAACACAAAGCCTAAAGTGGTAAGTAAGCACGCCGCTCACTGAAACAATTATTATTACAAATATTTAATTAAAACAATAGCAATAAAATAGAGAAATCGACTTCCATTTTTACATATCACATAAAATATTAGATTAAGAGAAGCTTAACAGACTTGTAAAAAAAAACTAATTTTGGGCGTAAAACCGTTGGGTGCAAAAAAATCGTTGCAATTAAAATAAGAACTTGTAGGATGTTGTTGGAACGAAAAACAATTGCCTCCGGCACTAAAATAATATCAATTCAAATTTAAATGTTCTCTCTTTCCAACGCTCTTTCTTTTTAAGACCATGCGTTTCTATTATTCATCGCGCTATTTATTGCATATATAAGCGTATTGTTTTTTGTTATAAATTGTCTTGTAATAAAGTTTCTTTCTGAAGAACAACGTTACAACAGATGTTTAAGCGAAATTTGATACTAATCTTACAAATTTTTTTAAAATTTAAAAAAACCAATGTAATGGCGCCCAAAAAAATCAATTTCTTACGGCGCCAAGAAAAAGCTCACATAAGAATGATAATTTTGGAGTTTCACAGACAATATTCTTGAAAAATCTAATACCTAATTGAATCAAAACAATTGGAATAAAGATAAGCCTAAGCATTTGATTTGTACCAAATTTTTTTATATAACACTGGCGCTATTGAAAGCACACCAGAGAGGAAGAGGGTGACAATCAATTTGGCCGACCAAATCTCACTTGTGTCGTTGAGGCTTTGAAGAGCGGTGCCGGCGCTAATAAAGAAAAAGCTTGGCGGCATAACCCCTGAAAATTTGCGTAATGAATAAAAAAGTTTAGTATCGTAAAAAATGATTACCTAAAAATGTGCCAACAAAAAACGGCCTAATTGGAACGTTGACAATCGGACTGGCAACGTTAATGAACCAATTGGGCAAAATTGGTGTGACTCGTAGAAAAAAAATGTAATGATACATGTCGTTCCTGTGCTTTTCCACCTAAAAAAAGATATAAAAAATGGGAAGTTAAAGTTAGTGTTTTTAGTTAGAGTAACAAACTCTCATAAACTAGCGATACTTATTGTTTAATTTTAGAAAGAAAGAACTAAAGCTAATATGGGTGTTAGAAAAAGCAGTCGTCAGCTCAAGGCATTCCAAAACCATTTATAACTAAATAATACATTACAGCAGGCACATAATTTGACATCTTGCTAAATTTTTAACAATAATTACCAAAAATGTTTTATTAAAACATGCCTCATTCTGCCAACTTTCAATTCTCTCCGGAATATAGACGAGCAAAAGTTTGCGCAAATACGAATGTGAAATAAAATAACAAACTGCGGCGCCGCAAGCCGAACACTATAAAATGTCACAAAAAAGTTTTTCGCATTAAAGCATTAAGAAAAAACTTACCATACAAACGAGGCCCAGTGCAACGTAGAACGGAAACAAATAACCGGAAAGAATTGTTAAAAATATAGAACCCGGAATCGCAAATGATTGTAAGCTAAAATTAGATAATTAATTTTTTAATTTGCCTTAAATTATAACACTCGTTTTTTTAGCATTTTAATTCTATGTTAGAAAAATCGCCTATTAACAACGATCTAAAAGTACTAAGAAATTAATAAAATAAAATAAATTTACAACCAAATTTGAAGTAAAAATATGAAATTAAATAGTACAGAATAGGATGGTGCCGGAAGGTTATACGTCACAGAAGATCAATCACACAAAAAATAGCTTGCCTGTCCATCTCTATTAAAAACTTAAGGTCTAAATATTTCAATCAGGTAAAATACTAAAAAAAGCAAAATGTTGTAGGCAGCGCTTGGATTTGAAAGCTGAAGCACTGGGCCATAAAATGTAAAAACAAACAAACACATTTGCTAAAAATTCAGAAATTTTCAACATATTTTTTTTTGATTTCAACAAAATTTGATTTATTCGCTCATATTTATTTGGAAAATGTTTACTTTGCTATGACTGTCAATCAACCCTTTAAATGCAAGCATTCATTGTACAGTAAATTAAAAACAGTTGCAAATTTCCAAAAGGGATAGCGTCAATTAACAAATGCATAAGATGATGAGTCACAAAAAAAACTTACAAGACATAAACCATACAGACAGCGCTTAAGACCGTCGCAAAATGCTCATTCTTGTACTTCAACAAGACCTTGCCAAGCAACTTAGCATCGTCCAACGACCGAGGATACTTGAAATGCTTTGCTTCATTTCTACAAATTAAACTTAATATAAGAAAAAACAGAATAATCAAAACTTACGTCTTTAGCGCTGGAAAATTTAAATAAATAGCGCCCAAGACGGCAATGTACAACACTGTGACGGAGAAGAACCCGACAATTTTTTGCGACTCGCTCAGCACCATGTCTCACAACAAGAACCCGTTAACAAAAATAAACCAATGTGCTTAGTTTTGCGTCTGAAAATTCAACGCAAAATGTCCTAAAAAAGACTTAGCATTATATAATACGATAACAGAAGAATGAATACCCGTGTAGTAATTTATTTCCACGCATTTTTAAAATGGAAAAAAAGGTCACTTTAAGGATTTCCGCATAAACCTTTTTGCATAATTTCAAAACCATATTTTTAGCACATATAGTTGGCGGGAATTCAAATTACTATTAAAATTTTAAAACATTTAAAGGCAAAAAAAAATAGGAATTTTAAATCCCCTGTCACAAACAATTGTATTTCTGTCGTTACTTCAGAATCAATCTCGACATAGCCAATTGATTGATTTGTTCAGCTACACAACGCAACTTTTCGTACAATTGTTTTTTAGAATCATCGCCATGGCAGATTGCGATAGGTGTAAAATTTCGACTAGAGTTTGGTGAATTCACATTTGCGATTAAAAATCCCAATTTTGTGGTAGAAGCACCCTTGTCTCCAGTAACGCACACATAAACTTTATTGTCGAAACCATTCTCCAGTAGCAGACGATTAGAGTACAGATCTTTGACACGTTGTCTCAAAACTTCTTGAACATTACTTACGTAGACTACGGATTCATCGCAAAAAATTCCTTTTCAAGGCAAGCAATGTTGCTATACTCTTTCAATAAATTTTGCGTTCCGTTCGAACTACAAAAAAAATCTTTACCGATTTTGATCAATTCTGATTTCAACTGTACTTTTTGATTCCATGTTAAACCGACTTTCGAACAAATTTTCAAATCAGTATAACTGTTAATGCGCTGTGACTTCGAAGTACGATTTGTTTTAGGAACGTACTTCAGTTTCTTTTTAAGCGGTGATAACGAACAATCCAGTTTCTTCGCGACCGATCGTATCATTCTTTTTTTATCGTTAGGACTGTTTGGTACTCCTAATTTGTTGATAACTTCAGAAATATTGTTCAATCTTTTTTTACTGCCAGACGGACTAAGAACAGAAAAAGTTTTTGTCGACCTCGACCCTCGTTCCTTCAATCTTGCTTTTTGGGCTAGCCGTTCATTTGCTGAAAAAAAATTTTTGTAAAAAAATTGTATTTTACCATTTTTTTATTATTTTACTCGTTTTTAGGTCGGTGACACTTTTTTCATATTTTTTCAACTTCAGATCGAGTTTTGATTTTTCGACTTCCATCAGTTCTAGTCTCTCAGACAGCGACTTGTTGTCGTTTTGCAATTTTTCAATAGTTTCGCGTTGCAACAAAATTTCAGCTTGAAGGTCACTTGTTTCGATTGATGGAGCTTCAGGTTTGCTTTTTTTGCCCAGAATACGTGGTGTTTTCGTAGAGTTCAACGTTTCAGTACGAGATGGACCTGGCCCAGCGAAAAATTCCATTTCTTTCGGGGGTAAACGCGCTTTATTTGCATTGTCTATTTTTGCTCGCACTCTGGCTTTTTTTTCTGCCCGTCGTGCAGCCGCCGCTTTACACAATTCGCTATGACTACTCATGATGCTTAAAATAGTAAAATTTTAAAATAAAAATAAATTATATGTTATAAAATAAGATTGCAATACACGTGACATAACAATGTTCCATAATATAGACAAAAATTACATAATTTTGTTAACATTTTATATTTTATTAACAAACTTTACAGGATTGCCACACAAAGGCGAGTCAACAGATTTTTTTTCCAACTTTGCACAGACAAAGTAGTTATATTAAACTATAATTTCTATGAAACGGATTTCAGATCGGTCCGTAAATATTTGAGAAATAATAAAAAATAAAAGAGAAAACCAAAAAATTGTTAGTAAAGTTATATATAAATCAACTAAAGATTATTAGGGTTTCGCAGAAATCAAGCAACAGAAAAATTACAACGAATATATTGAGCCATGTTATGTAAGTAGAACCATTATGTCTTCACAGCAGTGTACGCCAAACCGGCGAAATTGTGCAAATTTTTTTCAAAAAAAGTAAAAAAAATGCACATTTTGCGGGGTTACGCCCATAAAAGCATTTCATCGCAGTGCATTTTAACTCACTGTCTGTTCAACTCACTGCCTTTTCAACTCAAATACATTTCACCTTCACCCTCGTATTTTTTATATGTAGCGTAATTCGCGCGATGTCAATTAAATATTTTACTACGCAATTTAAATTTAAAAAATTAATTCGTCGCTTCAAAATTTTCAAAATGACATAAATATGTATGTATTAATTGTTGTATGTACTGTTAAACGCTTTATGTATCAAAAATACAAATTTTTTAATTAACAAAAAAAAACAAAAACAAAATTTGAGGTGAAATGACACTGAGTTGAAAAGGCGGTAAGTTGAAATGTATTTGAGTTGAAAAGGCACTGAGTTAAAATGCACTGCGATGTAATGTACTGCGATGAATGGGCGGTGTCTCCATTTTGCCCTTTTTTTTGCCCAAAAAACACATGTGCAAAAATGGCCAAAGTGAAAAGAGAAGTTGCACACTTTTGCACGAAAAAAATCAAAACTTTTGTGCTAAAACCCAACTTTTTTTTTTATTTTTAAATTTTTTTTTCAAAGCCTGAACTATATACATATAATCAACTTAGAAAAAATGTTTCGATACAACAAAAACATAAATATCTAACAATGTAATTAATTTTGGTAAAATGTGCCATCTACCTGTACTATTTCAACTCATCCCAAAAGTCTCATACAGCTTTTAATCAATACCAGGTTTGTAAATTTTATTTACTTTTTGTTAGCTATAAGTAAAATTTAAAAATATTTTAAAACTATCGTAATGTGGCAAATGTGTATAAAGTGCTAGGCTAAATAGCAAAGTTTTATTTTTTTTAAATTTGTAACGCACATCAACTAGTCTCAAAAAAATTAAACTCTGTGTAGTTTTAAACAATATTAAACTTTTGTGATTAGTTTTAAAACGGTATAAGATAAATTCCATTAAAAACATCAAACATTTAATTTTTCAAATACAGTTGCTTAAATTATTGTAGAAAATATCGATGGAAAGCATTAAAGACTGATTAGCGCCCTGCAAAACCACCAATCCGGCTGACTCACTGAAGATTATTTATTACTTATTGTTGAATAAATTGTGCGCTAGCTCTTTTCTATATATTGAAAGGTCAAAAAATGTGTCGCAGCATGTTTTTGCAATGCTTAATTGAGTCACTGTAATAATAATCACTGTAAAAATAACAATATTTTTTAATTTTCTTGAAAAACATGAATAAATAAATTATGTGGATATTCAAAAAATAACATGATTTGCCAAAATAAAGTTTGTCGTTTGATTTGTTGATAATTTATTATTTATGTGCAGCTTAATAAGTTATAACATTAATCTTTTAACAACCTAATACATACAATATTTCTTCTAATTATCAACTTGTTATATTTATTTCTAGTTATGTACATATAAGGTTTTAATTTAGCTTTTATGCTTAATCAGATATTGCAAATAAAGAAAAAACAATGGCAAGAAATTTCTTGAACACATCAATATTAGCTTTTTTAACATTTAAATAAGTTCCATACAGTAAAAGGTACAAAGTATGATTTAGAAAGATTGTTTTATAAAGACAATTTTACAAACAATCACAAGCTGCGCAGCTTGTGACAGCTAGCTGTGCCTTTACCGCTCAACTAGAAAAAAACTAAAAATGTAGGCTAAACTGCAATTAATTAGATATTTGTGTTTTTGTTGTTTCGAAACATTTTTTCAAAGTTTATTATATGTATTATTATATAGTTTATTAAATATATTCAAGCTTTTGAAAAAAAATGAAAATAAAATAAAAAAGTTGGGTTTTAACGCGAAAGTTATGATTTTTTTCCGTGCGAAAGGTTCACATTCTGGGTAAAATGTGTAACTTCTCTTTTCACTTGCTAATTTTTGCACAAATGTGATTTTTGTGCAAAGAAAAGCCAAATGTATACTTTTTTTTCTTTTTTTGCTCATTTTGTTGCCGGTTTGGCGTTTACTGCTTCACAGCCTAATTTCACGGGTCATATTTGTGGTGGTTCTGGAGGAATAGTTGGACTGAGTGAACATACAAAAGTTAACTATTTATTGAAAAAATTTGAAAAACATACCACCATAACATAACGATTACCTCCGATAATCGAACCGGGGGATCGGCATGTAACCACATGGTTTAATATCCGACTCGAAAACAATAAAATCGCAATCATCACAGAGAATCACTTTGACCCTGAACGGCACATGACCGAAATTGTATATTTTAATTTCTATACTGAAAACTTTTCCTCCACAAAAAATTTGCCAAACCAATTCCTAAAAAATGGAAATTGTACTGGCACTTGAGAAATGCAATGCTTATTGCACATGTGAGGATAACATTTCGTTTAATACTTTGTTTTTTTTTTGTTTAGCACTTACAAATTTTTTTTTTTAATATTAAATAATAAACTTAAATAAATTAAACAGTGTACCTCGTTTTTTTCAAACAAATAATGTGCATTTTGAAAAGGTTCAAAAAACGACTTCAAATATAGTTTGACTCCGAATTTTTTTCTAGAACGAGTCTGCCAATTCTGGCATGATTCCGGATTTTTTTCTGATACTTTACGGCCAATTCCTCCATAATTCTAAATTTTTTTTCCGGATTGCGCTAACCATCATTTATTCAATATTTCCAATGATATTGTTTTACAAACCTGTGTACGAACTAAATGCTACGGAATAACTGTTTATTATTTATATTAATGCGAGCCATTACATTGCACAATTCAAATCAAAAATTGTAAATAAAAGAAAAAAAGAATGAAATTATTGATTGCTAAAAAATTTGTTTGGCCTCCAAAAAGGGATTGTCGTGAGTTGGGCAACGGATTTCGGTTTATGAATGGTTTCACGTGAATATTTCAGGCTAGAGGCGCCAGTAAGTGTACCGTAAAGTGGAAATCGAGGTGGACGGCGATGTTAAATAGATTGCATGGCGTTGTGGGACAATATATGAAGGAGTATTTACGGAATCCACTAGTAAACTACGTTTGGGAGTGGTGGAGTGGGGCGTTGCGTTTAGTTTAGCTAGCGGATCGCCGTGAAAGTTTAAAGCAAACAAATTGTTTGACGGACTTTGAGAGGCTTGAATTGCAAAGTTATTAGGCTTGGTATGATGGCTGGCAAAAGGAGAAGTGTAAACCTCATTTTGTGAAAATGATTCTGGATTGGCTTTATTTTGATATAATTTGTCAAAATAACAATTTCTCGTAGTGTTTTGGCCGGCAGATTTAGAAAGCTTGCGCCGCCCAACCTCTAGTGAACCCGGCGTATAGACTTCTTGTAAGTTCATTGGTTGGGTCGTTCGGCGCTGCAAATGGGGGGACAGACCCGATTGATCGGACTGGCGTTTTTGATGGCAAAAGGCATCGGCCCTAAAATTTTGTTGGCATTATTTACTATAAAAATGGGCGATATAGTGTAAGCAATGTAATGTCTATGATGAAAAAAGAAAAAGAGGTAAGAAGCAATTTTGGGTATAAAAGAAACGATTTTTAAATTTAAAGTATTTAACAAGAAGAAAGGTAAGAGACAAGTTAAAACAAGTGAAAAATAATAATTGAAAGCAATGCTTGCTTAACCTCAAAGCGGAATTAAAGGTTATCGTAATATTTAACTCATCTCTTTTTTCATTTATTAACTTTTCCGAATAGCTTAGTTTGAAGGAAAAGACAAATGAAAATCATAGACGGAAAACGGAAAAGCAGTTCATTGTTTTATTTTAATAGAGAAAAATTTGAAAACAAGCATGTAAAAGGTCAGATTATTATATTCCAAAACATTGCATTTATAAGATTCAACTGTATCAATTAAGTCACAAAGTCGTGAGCAGCAAAGTGCACAAAGTTCAGAATAGCTTAATTGAATTAAACAGTCCTTCTCTATGGTTCTCTTACTTATCCCATTTAAAACATTTTTTAAAAAAAAACTGAATTTAGGCAAAGGTTTTAAAACCTTAGCCTCTATCCTCCTAAATTTCCCTATAATTTCTTAATTACCCATTAGAACGATATGAGCTTATTTATTTTGGAATGCCTTTCTGAATAATTTGGTTAAAATTTTTCTTCATGCAACTGTTGTTTAAACAATCTTTCTCTTTAATAATTTCTATCTTTTTATTTGATTTAAACCCATTCTAAGCGACTCCTTTCAGAAAAAGTCATCTATAAGTCTTTCTTTTTCTCAAAATCAACAACCCAATTTTAAAGCTTTCTATACAATAGAAACACCTTATAAATTACTTAATTAAATAATTTAACACCAAAAGTTACGTATATACAGTAATAAAAACAAAGTAGATTTTCCAAGATTAAGTTCAGGTATTAAAATATTTTAACAAGAAAACAAACATTTATCTTATAAAGTAGCATATTAAATGTTTGGTAAGAACAGGAAAACAAGTCTGCAAAACGGAAAATGCCAAAGGTTCAACATGTGTGTTATACGACTGTTGGCGCTTGAAAATTTAGTAGAAAAAGTTTAATTAATTTACGGTGCAGAGCCCTTTATGTAAAAAGACAAAAGTCAATAAATAATAAAAAAATTTTTTTATTAAAATAAAAAAATGCATTAGAAAAATTTATACACGCTTTTCGCACTATATTCATAAATTTGTGATAAAAACAAAGTTTTTTTGAAAAAAACTAATTTAAAAATGACTAGAAAAAATCCGTTTTTCGGTATGCCAAAATTATGTGATATCAGCACAAAGTTTAATTATTGATTCTTTACAATTAATCAGCAAAGAAAAGGGGAGTTAAAAACTCATAAAAAAAAATAAGTAAAATACACAGTTCAACATAAATTTTATTTTGGCAAACTGTTAATAAAAAGAAAATAAGTAATAGTCAGTCGGCGTTTGTTAATTTTGAAAACAAAAAATACAAAAATAAAAAGTCAAAAATCATGGGAAATACATAATAAAATTTAAAAAAAACTTTCAAAAGCTTGGCATTTGAGATTTTTTTTTAAATTTAAACAAAATGTCAAAATTTTTTTGACATCTACGGCAAAAATTTGAAAGTAAATAAAATGCCCAAAAGTTGGCCCTTTTTTTTTAAGCAATCAAAAAAAAATAATTTTTGTGGTTGCAAAGTATTTATTGCTCCTAAAACAAATGACAAGCCTTTGTGCTCGTCTCTACAACAAGTTGGACTAAAAACAAACTTTGGTCTGCCAACTAAAAATAAGTCAATAAGTAGAAGCAAAAAAATAATAATGTCAAAAATTTTGTAATCAATAGTACGGATAGAAATGGGAATAGACGCTGGTGCGCGGCTGTGAGCCGGAACGCAAGCTGGAGTAATTGTTTGTGCGCAACAAGTCCATTTGTTTGACGGCCTGATCAAGTTGGTAGGCAACTTGGGTGTACTGGCTTCTCAACTGAAATAAAACAACACAAAAATTCAAAACAAAAATTGGGGAAGAGGGAACGCAGGAAACGTGGGAGGAATATGTCTTTAAATACACTTAGAAAATAATTGTAAATGTGAAAACTCAAGAATGAGCTAATATTATTATAATACCTCCAATAATTTTGCTATCGTCCATAAAACACAATGCCAATACCCAAACTATTGTTTTAACTAATTTTAATACAGTAAAACCTTTCCGATTAATGCAAATAATAAATTCAATTAACAATTTACTTAAGTAAATCTGCTTAAAAATTATATGCACTTATTGGGTTTGCTGATTAATTAAAGCCTAGCTAACTTAGGATTAGCTATTTCAGATTGACATTAATAAACAAAACTAAAAAAGAAGAAAAAAAAGGGAATGAGCTTACCCGATCTTTTGCAAAGCGCTCACGTGACAAACTCCTTTGTAATTCGTCTACCCGACTCTAAAAACAAATAAACCAAACTAAAATTTTGACAGTATTACAAAGTTCAATTTATTTTTAATTTTTGAAATTTTTTGTTAAAATTAAGGTTGGACAATGTCGATTAGGTGGGCAGCTCGAATGGGTAGTAAAAAAATACATTCAACAGCAAAAATATCACACACAAAAATGGAAATAACCACTCTGTCTGTAGCATTCAATTGGAAGAATTAATTCAATTTAGCTTTTTAAATTAGAAAGGTCATAAATAGTTTTAAATTCAAATTATAGACGTCATATGCTATTTTAAGCAAAAGCTTCAGTATAAACTCAAGCTTAAATAAAGGCCAATGCTAAACCCTAATCGAACGCTTCAGCATTGACCTAAGCCCAAGTTTAAGTTTAAGCTTAAGCCAATGTCTAAATATAAAACTATTCCTAACAGTAAGCCTAAGGGTAAGCCGTCACAAAATGTAAAGAATAAGTCAAAGTCCTACCTTAAGCTTAAGCTAAACCTTAAGCACAAACCCTACAAACAAAAAATTTGGCCTAAAGCAGTAGCATAAGTTTCAAAAATTGAACAAATAACAGCAATGTATGAATATTGAATAATTTTAAAATTTGTATTTTGTGTAAAATTTTGTTTGTCTTTTCGTGAATCACCAGTCTAATAACAAACATGATTAACAATCGTTTAAAAATGGGGGGGGGGGGGGGGGGGGGGAAACGTGCGAAAAAAACAAGAAAAAATTAAAAATAATAATTTATTGTCCTACCTCATACAAGCTGCTCGTCAGATCGGGTTGCCGGAAATTCCTCACCCTTACGAGGACTTTCTTCGTAAACCGAGTTGGTAAAGCTCTAAAACAAAACAAACACTTTCAGGAAAAATTGTTTGTTTGAGTTACACACTTACAGTGTACCAATTTAACATTTTGGGAATTTTCAAATATTTTAAAGAGAATTTCAAAATCCTATAGGAAAAGTAACCAACCGCATATTGATTGAAGGGAGCGTAGCCGACTTGTGAACGCGACGACGAGCGGTAGACCTCGTAATTGCTGGGCACCTGCCATTCGTAACGACTATTCAAACTGTTCACATAACTGTCGACGCGAGAAATTCTGCCCGTGCCCAAGTAATAATCAACGTTGCCGCGAGACCTAGAAAAAATTAAAATTTTGATAAAAAAAATCATTTAAAATTAGTTTAGTCTTAGCACGAACTGCTAGATGCTTTACAGCCAGTGTTTTAATTTGAATCCAAAATGAGTCCATATGATTTCAGCTTAAACCTACTGGAACTTAAAAACAAACAAACATGAATCTACATCGGCCCTAAAACTACCTCTCTGATTTCCAAAATTATGGTCAAATGAGTCTGAAAATTACTGTTAAAGCCCACATTAAGAAACCGTCTTTTGGACTCAAATTAAAGCTGTTTACAGTTGTTATTTATTTGATTAATGTAGCTATATTACAAAAGTGTTAAACGACTCAAATTTATGGTTGTTATTTCAATTTTATGTGTAGAAGGAGAGAGAAGATAATTTTGTAATGAAACGTCTCATAAAGAATGAGAACACTTTGAGAACACGAGAACACTGTATGACAACACACACAGCCAATGAGAGTGAGAGAACAAAACACTATAAAAGCAGCTGACAGCCGTGTTCGGCAGTCAGTTTTGCCAAAAGGAGAGCGGAAGGAAAAGGAGAATGAGAGGAAAAGAAGTGAGCGGCAAACTGCCGCTCTAGATGCGCTGCCGCCGGCAGCGCAATTATATATTATATTTTATTACCGTATATAAACAATATTAACAATTCTATTGTGTTACCACACATCACGTAATATGGATACAAGTTCTAAAAAAGTGCTCCACCACAATTTAAATGTATTGCACAGGCCAAATTCAAAACATTTTTAGAAAAATTTTTTGGTAAAGCTCTAAAAATTTGATAAGTTTTAGTAAGTGTAAATTTACTTGAAAATATAATTGACTTAGTTTAACTGTACAAATAGTGAAATGTTTGAACAGTTTTTTAATTACGTATGTTATTTTTATTGCAAAAAAAATAAAACCCCTTCAAGATGGAAGTTGATCGGAATATGTCAAAGTCCAATAAGCTAGTCAATTAAATTGACGTAGTTCTTGAATTAAACCTATTATAATGAACAAAATGTTCATCTCACAAACGTGGAAAACCCTTTATACAGCTTAATTCAAAGCCAATATCTTACGAGCATCGGCTGAGCGCTTGATTGGAGTCGTAGAGTGAGCCGCGGCTGAACTGACGCGCCAAGTCGTATTGTTTTGAGTTGCTGTAGTCTAAAAATGAAATAAAGGAGCCGGCGCGTGACGGCGGCCTGTTGACGAGCGATGTGGGCGGTGTGCTATAATCGCGAGTGCGCAATGGCGCCGGATTTTGTGACGCATATCTGCAAAAAAAGTAAACGGTCATTAATAATTACTCAACAATACAATGAAATATTGAAATACCGATAATAATTGCTAGCTGAGCGTTGTGAACGAAGCGCACTGCGACGTTCGCGAGTTCGCGACCTAGAGCGCTCCAACAATCGCGAAGTTGAGTAGAGACTGTGTGAAAATGGTCCTAAACCAATTCATAAATAGTGTTTACCGGAAGGAGCCAACTCTAAAAGCAAATGTACCTGTGCTAACCAAGTCGTCAAAGAACGAAGTATACGAGGCGGTGTGCGCTGGGACACTGCTGGTGTACTCGTTTCTGTACTTGTTGGCAGTGCTCACCCATGGGCTAATGGGCTGATAGGTCTTTGACTCGGGCGCCACCCACGAAGAGAAAGACGTGGTTGTGGGAAGGCGAGGAGGAACTGTCTCGCGGTGAGAACTCTGGTCGTAGGACGTGTAGTCGCGGGTCGCTGGCTCCCGGCCAGATAAGCGTGGTGGCGGGCTCGGTGATTGAGCGCGTGCACGGCGTACTGGACTAGACTCCGTGGTTCCTGGAGCTTCAGCTTGCGGCTCTTCCGGAGCCGGCACCTCAGCTGGGGTGTCTTCAGCAGGCTGCGGCTCTCCGACAGCCTCTTCGGCAGCTGGATGAGCTTCCTCTGGGTAACCTTCTTGGACTTCAACGTTGACAACTTCTTTTGGTTCGGCAACCGGCTTTGCTTCCGGTTCGACAACTTCTTCCGCTTCCGGTTCGACAACTTCCTCCGCTTCCGGTTCAGCTTCCGATTCTGGCGATTTGACAAATTTAGTTTTTTTGCGGGGTGATCGTGGGGATTTTGGCGGAGATTTGGACGGAGAACGGGATTTCGATTTTGACGATGTTGTAGACAAAACGTCTTTTTCTTCTTCAAAAACAATCTTTTTTGGACTTTTCGGAGTCGCAACAGGCGACGCTTCTTCAAAGACGAACTCAGTTTTTGTTTGTGGCGTTCCGCCGTTCACCTTCGGTGTTTTTGGGCTAAAACAAGTATAGTATATTTTTTACATCGGGAGTGTTATCAAACTTTAGAAAACACTTTAAATAAAAAAAAAATTACCTTGGTGCAATGACGCCGCTCCTGGGTGTTGTCGGGGCTGGAGTGCCTAAAAGACAAACAACAAATAAATTGTCAAAAGTTAACAAAAATTTATGAGAGCAAATAATTAATTTGCAGTAATTTATGGCAAAGTCTCAAAATAATGCTTCGTCTCGCGTAGAAAATCAGACTTACACATTTACTAAGGATCAGCTTTAGGGTTATACTCACATTTTTTCACTACAGCATGTTATTTTTGCAATGCCAAGTACACGCCTTTTAAAAAAATTATCGATGATATTTCTTTGCTTTAGCCAGATGGTGTTTAAAGCTGTAAGTTTAAGTTGGAATGAAAATTTTAATAGAAAAAAAATTAAAAAAATTAAAAAGTTAAATATTGTAATTTAGCATTGCAAAAAATAACATACTGTAAAAATATTAACCTTTCCCCAATAAAGCACCTAGAATTGTGTTAATTGTAATCAAAATTATCAAACGCTAACCTGGCTCAACAAAGCCGTTGGCCAAAAATGCGCCTGGCAGAACAGAGCCGTTGGCCAAAGGTGTGCCTGGCAGAACAGAGCCGTTGGCCAATGGGGTCTTAGGAGTGCTGGGCACGTTGCTATCACGCCGCAAGTTAGCCGGGCTTTTTGGCGTTTGTGGCACACTGCCAATTACGACGGCATTGGAGCTGCGTCGACTGCCAAAACCGTTCTCAATAATCTCAGTCTTTACCGGTGTAACGGGCTGTGAGCCTAAAAATACAACAATACCATACAATAGGCAAACAGATCAATCAAAATACCTCTAATTAAGCTTTTTGGTGTTTGAGGCACACTTCCAGGACCATCTTCAACAGCGTCAGCCGCTTCCTCGGCAGCAGCGTCAACTCCAGCATCCAACTCATTTGGAGTGCGAGGACGCTTGGGAATAGGCGGATCTTGCAACTGGAAGCCTTCCAATTCCAATGGAGCAATTGCTTCCAGCTCTTGTTGCTCTTCCGCTGCCGGTTGTTCTTCACCCACTGGTTTAGCTTTTTCAACCGCTTGTTCTTCTTCCTCCGCTGGCAAGGGCTCTTCAATAACTTCAATAAGGATTTCCTGAACATCTTTTTGAACCTCTGCTTGAGCCTGTTCGTTGGCTAGCTAAAGTAAATCTAGTCATTATGCTCTTTCGAATTCACATCATTTTTAAAAACTCTTCCATTTCTTTCCTGTAAGATTCCATTTTAAGGGAATCCTATACAAAGAATATTTTGGAGACATTTTGCAAAAAATTCTAAAATTGATTGGTTTATATTTTATTGTGGAGTTCCCAAAAAAGCATGCTTTAAAATCATTTTAATTTTTTAAAAGTATTTTATAAAAACAGTATATGTTTGTTTATATTAAGAAACCAGTCCTAATATTAATTTTTTAAACAAAAATTTTTGAATTTTTTGAATTAAAAACGCCAAAGTCAAGATCCCCAGGAAGTCCTTACCCAACATTTGGCTGTAATCAGTGCTTTCATGTGAGTACAAAATGAGTCACAGCGGTTTTTTTCTCCAAGCTTCTACAGTAACCTAGGGGGAGTCATTTGACAAAAAATTTATAATCAATAAGGTAATTTTAGTATCCTTTTAGATTAAGCTTTATCAGTATTTAAAATTATGCAAATTTCTGTAAAATTTGCTGGACTCAAATAAAAGCTCTGGCTGTAACCCAAAACTGCAAGCTTTTTGTAACTCCAAAAAGGCGCAAAATTTATATGAATTAACTTTTTTTCAATGTATCTCATGATTTCAGTTCTATTAAAAAATCAATATCAATTTTAAGAAAGGAGAGACTAATCAATCCTGCTTTTTCCTAACAAGGCTAATTGCAATCCAAAAGGTCATGAATGATTTAAGTTCTTGCCTCAAAAAAATGAGAAAAGAAAGTCTATTTTTTACTTGAATGAAATTTGATATTCTCTGAGAGTGATTGATGACAAAATTGATTTTGCATTCCGATTTAAAAACAAATGTTGTAAAGTTGTAAGTCGGGAGACACAAAACAAAAAGAAATTGGGTAAATAAGTTCTCTGATATAAAAAAACAAAACAAAAACATTTCAAGCTTTTTGTTTTTCCAAAAAATACAAACAACCTCTTCTTCGCCGGTGGTAGCCACTTCGATGACCCCTACGGGAATTTCTTCCGAAATTTCCTCTTCTGCATCCGATTGAGGTTCGGCGTCTTCTACTGGTGCAGGGTCAGACTCGATAACGACGTCAATCACTTCCTGGTGTTGCTCATCGTTTTCCAGTTGATCGGGAACATCGGCAGTTGAGTTCGCCTCTTCGCCTTCTACCTGAAAAGTTGAATAATTGTAAAAATATGAAGAAGAAAGATGGGTTGAACTTATAAATGAGACATCCTTATGGCGGTAATCAATTAAAAAAAAATTTAGGGTATAATGAATGAATTAGCTGATTAAAGAAAAGAATTATGAGGTTTTTGCAATGAATACCGCCCAATACCATGACTTTCAGTTGCCAAGACTGAAAAGTTTTTTTTATTTGAAAATGTTGGTACCGTAGCAAAACATTTATTCAAAAGAGGGTAAACAACTGTATTACTCTTTCAAATAGGAGTCTTAATATAGCTACATACATCTTTACAAATCTCTTAATGTATTATATTAAGCCACAAAAAACCTCAATTTCAATGTTTGCGTATCCTAAAGAAAGTAGCTTAAGAATAAGCTTAGCTTAAGTATAATTAAAAGCTAAAATTTGAATCACATTAACAACCGTCACCAAAAGTTTGACGTGAACGTAAGTTATTCAAACAATAACTTTAATTAAAGCAAAAAGCGCTTTTACAATGCGTAACTTATAGTTTTAAAAAGAGGGAAAATACGGGTGAGAACATTAAGCCAAGAATGCTAAATGACAAATAAATTCAATAAACTGCAAATTTTTCCTTAATTTTTTTTTCCTGAATTATAAACGCTATAAATAAAATTAAATGATATAACTACTCTAAACAATGTTACGAACCTTATTAGTGCTTTGAGACTTCAGTAAATCATAAAGTCGATAAGCCATAAAGTTGTACGTTTATAAGAATGGACAATCACTCAAAAAAATGTAAATCACAGTAATATGGTGAGGAAAACTTGTGTAATGAACAATCGGTTTTATGCAACAAATTAAAAACTTACTCCATTGAAGCCATTCTCTTCGGCGACTGGGATATCTTCGATTTCGTCAACGGAAATAGTCATTGGGTCGGCGACGTTTTCCGTTCCTGAAATGTCGGGCACCTAAAACGAATATTTATTTTATAAACATTATGAGACAATTCTAAGACAATTGTAAATAGATAAAATAAACAAAGCATTCAGAGCAGTGTTAGAAACTAAGGAAACTGTGAGGCTTACGGTCAATGGAAGAAGAATTAACTTACAAAAATTAAAAAAAATAGAAAAGCATAAAAAAAATAATTGAAAAAAATAAATTAAATTAATGCAAAAACTTTTCTAAAAAAGATCCAAGTTCAAACTATTCTAACAAATGACGAAACAAATGGCAAAAGAAAAAAAATGAGGTAGGAGGATTCAAGAAGGAAATGTTATTATACTATCAATCACAAAAAGTTAAGCCAAACAAAAAAAATAGCAAGCTAAACGAGAAAAGAAGAATTCGAATCGATTAGACGGAAAAGAAAAAGGGAATCGAGTGAGGGGGATGGGGAGAAAGAAAAAAAGAAATGGAAGACAGAGAAAAGGAGAGAAGTAGAGAATTAAAGACTCTTGATCATTTCAACCGATTTTTTTTTGGTTTTGAGATTAAGCAAGAAAAGAGAAAAGAATTAAGGCTTTTGTTTTTTCTTTCCGATAAATATTACCACTAAAGCCTGAGCTGGTGTGTGTGAAATATCAATGCTTGAGACAAACAAAACGGAAAAAAAAGCTGGGGCTTCAAGGCCAAAGCAAAAAAAAATTTTTTCATGTTTTTTTTGAGTTGAAAACAAGAGCTGGTGAAGAATGACATAAAATCAAAAAGAAATATAAAAACTATAAAGAAAAAATAGCAAAACCAAAGATGAATGATTTGGGTTAGGCAAAAGTTTTGGGAAAAAGCTGGGAATCAGCTAAAGAACACAAAATGAAAGAAAAATTCTAAAAAATTTCGAACAGTAAAAGAAAAAAAACGGAAATTTGGGTATGTGATTTTTGGAATCGCTTACCTGCACAATGGTAAAACAGGTCATGGAAGACAGAAAAAGTAAAAAGTAAGTAAGAAGGTAAGAAAGTGGAAGAGACAAGGGAGAAAGAGATGTAAAATCAGAAAGAAACTAGAAGAGACACAGGAGGAAAGAGAAAGACAACGGAGAAGGGTAGGTAGAGAAAAAATAAGAGAGAGAAAAACTTTAAAAAAGATTGAGAGAGAGAAAGAGAGAGAGAGAAAGAGAGATAAAGAGAGAGAGAGAGAGAGAGAGAGAGAGAGAGAGAAGAGAGAGAGAGAGAGAGAGAGAGAGAGAGAGAGAGAGAGAGAGAGAGAGAGAGAGAGAGAGAGAGAGAGAGAGAGAGAGAGAGAGAGAGAAATAGAAACAAACTAACAAGATGAAAAGCCGAAAAAAACACAACAAAGAGAGAGAGAGAGAGCCGAGACAGCGAGAGCTTTATGAAATTCAAGCAAAAAATAAAAGTTAAAAAAAAATAAACAAAATATGCATATTCCACCCAAAAAAATCGTTGTTTTGCAATTAAATTATTTTTTTTTATGTTTTTAGATACGATTAAAATTATCAAAAAAAATTTTTGGTAATCAGCAGGTGAACATCCAAAGATATGTCAGGGATTGAGTACTTGTTTGACAGAAAAGTAATTTCAGAGTAACAATTAATGACCGTTTCTTAAAAGCCTGCCTGGCAGCACTAAAGTCGAGTGAGGTTGCTGGAATACATAGCTGAGTAAAACTGACTGCTGATGAGGTTTATTGACGCGTTTTCTGTATAACGAAAATTATGTAAAAAATAATTTCGAATCCATAAAGCAAATCAAACGGTAGTTGATTATTACTCAACAAAATATACAGAGCAGTGTTGTGATTTTCTCCCGATTTAAATAAATACAGTCATACAAGGAGACGACTATTTAATACCGGGCTTCAGCAGTTGGAAATTTTATAAAGTGAGAAAATTTGTTGAGAGTTAGTTACAGGAGTCATTTAAAAGGTCAAGCTTCAATACAGCTTACACATCCTGGCGTCTCCCCGTGACGCATTATATAAGAGGATGGAAAGATGGTCAATGGAAAACAAATCAACAATCTTTTTTTGGTCCGAATGAAGATTACACCTGCCCTTCTCTCGACGTTGTCCCCACACCCATATGAGAACAAGAAAATGTATTGTCTATTGTCTCAAAAGCGATTAAACAAGCCAAAAAAATAAAAATAAATATAAATTTTAATAACGAAATTTGACGCGACAAAACAAAAAGGAAAAAAATTAACAAGTTTTAACTTCCAACCTCTAAAACAAAGTAAACAATTGATTAAATTTTCAAATAAAAGTTCCTTTTTTACATGCACAAAATGGCAAAAACAATTGTTTTTTACACAAAAAACAAAGCAAAATAGCTTGTTAGCCCTCCCCAAAAAATACACAAAATCAAAAAAAACAACAAAAAGGTTACTTTTTCCAATAAATCTTTTCACCAATTGTTCAAATGTGCCAAGTGTTAATCACTTGACAAATCTTCTCAGAGCTTTTAAGGTGGAAAAGTTTGAATAAAAATGTCAAAAACTACATTTTTACTAAGTTAGAATTATATGTTTAACGATTAATAAACGGGAGAAAATTAGGCTAAAGAAAATCGCGTCAGGACACCCCACATGTTTCATCTAAAATTTTTTATCCATATTATTGAACACAAAACTTAATGCAAGGTGATTTAAGCACTAAACAGTTAGACTCACAGCATTTAAATTCCAGACTTTTGCAAAATGTTTATATTCCGGCCATAAGGGCGTCAGTAATTGGGGTGTAAGAAATTTTAGCGTCGGACGATTAGTCGCAAAATATTTAAAATTCTAAGCTTAAAAATAAATTTTTAATCTATTTTAAGAAAAAGATTTGCCTAATTCTCTCATTACTCTTACTCAGACGACCACACTCAAGACCATCACCTTGTCTTTTCTCAATTGTTAATAAACAAAATTAATAAACTCCGCAAAAAGTGAGATTTGCGGTAAAAATTTTTCAGCAAAATATTCTTAAATAGTTTAGTTAAAAGTTCCAAATAAAATTGACAAAGATATATAAACTCAATTTTATGAACGATAAGCTGAGAGAGATAGTGAGAAAATACAAACCGGCTAGCCATGAAAGCCGATCAAAAAACAAACTTAATTCGAAAAATAGTCCATAAAAATGTTTGGATTGAATTTTGGGGACAAAAACAGGACTGATAAAACAACTTGCCTGGTCCTCTGTCCGGTCGTCGTCGACTGCTTTGGCCGGCGACGGCGGTGCTGCTTCGTGAATATCGGATGTAATGGCGTAATTGTTGATGACATTATTTTTTGCAATAATATCTAAAAATTAGAATTGTAAGCGATCACTGTATTGTGTCAATAATCAATTTGTTTTACAATTGTACCAGTTAAACTTTTATATAATAAAACCCAAGGGAAAATGAGCAAACACCTTATACTTTTACATTATCCCAAATTTAATTTAAGAAAAATTATTTTTGTGAAATTATAAAAAAATTGAAAGCAAATTTTACATTCCACGATGAGCTTTTCGCAAGATTTGAAAAAGTTCGTCCAAAAAACGTTGAAAAAGCTTTGTTTTCATTGAAAGTACTTTAAGAATTGTGGTTTAAAGAGAGGAATATATTTTTATAATTACACTCCGATCGGCAAAGACTATAACTAAAGCATTTAATTTTTGCAAAAATCGATTCCGTGTTTTCCCTTTACATTATCCATATTTAGTAGCATTCGGTTTGATTCAAAAAAATTAGTTATACCTTACGAAGTCAAGTCTCATTTGAGCAACAGATTGCATCATTGACTATAGGACATTCATTTTTTAAAATTACGACATGAATTGAGACCAAAGTTTTATCCCAGTAAAAAAGAACATTTGCAAGTACGATTTGTCATTTTTTGACTTAAAGCCAATTTAAAAAAAAAATAATTAACAAAATAAAACTTGCCGTTTTGCTTGCTTTGAGTCGCGGCAACCTCCTCTTCCTCGTCTAGACCTTCTTCGGCATCAACGTACTCGTCTTCGGAGACACCGTTTTCTACTCCATTTTCTACCTATATATATAACGCAAAACTGTAGAACAGATAAAAAAAAGCTAATGCCACAAAAACAAGCCAACTTTAATGTAAAAAAACAATATTGGAGATTAATCCAAGTTCAAGCCAAATCCTTTGCATAAAACTACAAGTCTTGAAGCTAAAAGCCAAAACTTAAGCTTTAGTGCAAATTTCCCAAAACAAGCTTAAGCTTAAGTCTGGCTTAAAATCCATTGTCCGTAATAATTTTTGTTGAAATTTTTTGAGTAAATAGTATAATATTAAAGCATTTGAATTTTAAAAAATCAATCATACCCTTAAAAATTTGGCTTAAAGATGCGCTCAATTTTTTGAGCCTAAACATACCGCAATTTTTTTTTCAGTGTAAACAAAACTTTTGTGTTTTAGGTTTAAATTTTCGGCAAAAAAGTAGATTATAAGCTTGGATTTAAAAAAAAACATTTGTTGCAAGATTGTTTCACTTATTTTTAAAAATTTTGGTCCAAACTTTATGCCAAACTTAACCTTAATGTTTTAAAATAACTTAAGGTAAAATTTTTAAAAAAAATTTTTAGTTAGTTATTTTACGTGTAAATTTTACGCTTTAAGCTCATGCACAAAAATTAATTATGTGCATTCTTTAAAAGTGATCTCTTTTGCAACAACCCCGTTTTCAGAAGTTTGGTAAACAAAACGCCAAATAGATCAGTTTTTTGGTAATTTTTTTATGCAATGTGAACCGCATTAAAACTATAACAAGCGGACAATGTGTGACGGTTAGAACTAATTTGAAGCTAAATTCCCACACAGAAACATATTTTTACATTTAAAAACGATTCGAGTAAAAACTTCAGTAAAATCGATTTTTAATGCAAACGATAAAATACTGGTAAAACATTAATTATGTACAATTTTGGTAGTATAAATATAAAAAATAAACTAACCACCAACTCTGACATTGCTGTGAAGCGACAAAATTTATTAATACCCTAAAATTGGAATGCAAAATTCAATTAAAATTATAAGAATAAATTTCATAAACACAATATTGTACAAACCAAATTTTCATTTTGGCTCGAAAAAGGTGTAACATTTACCAAACCAATTTTGTCAAAAAAGCCTAATTTACAGGAAGTCTCTGTAATCAATTTCTTTTTTCACATTATAGGCATTTAAAGTCAACTTTTAGGGTTAGTTTTTCAGATTTGCATAATCTCAGGCTTAATACACACATATGATAGTCTATGTCATAAATTCTCCGGCAGCCGACAAGCATTGAAGAACAAACAAAAAAGACAAGTTTTACTTCTTTTTTTTTTATTTCAAAGACAAAAATGAACTTTTGTCATGTTATGAACATGTACCCTGTATTTCATTTAGAAGCTACACAAGAGCTCTCCCTGCTAGCATTTACAATATAAGAATATAAATTACAATTAACGGCGCAAAATGCCTGGATTCTTCGGCCGTTGAAAAGAATTGTTAGAACAAATTGAATTTGAGTATCCGCTAACAAATTTTACATTTTTTAAAATTGCAAAGGACAAAATTAAAGATTAGCTTCATTATCTTGAAACCTGTATTTCATTAAGAAGCTACACAAGAGCTCTTCCTGCAAAAATTTACAATATGGATGTACGACGCCAAATGGAAATATAATATTAAAACAAAAATCTTAGGTTAAATTAGTTTATTTAAAAAAGTCTATAAATCGCTGTGTAAAACAGGGGGGGGGGGGGGGGGGGAATTGCTACGTTTTAAGCCTTAATTGAATCAATTTGAGCGATAGACAAGGTTTTTCTCTACGTGAGGAACAAGCCAAAAAAAACGAACAGCAATTAAACTTCGCTAATCAAACAACAAGATCGCCATTCAGTTTTTTACACGCCTACACAGGCAAAAAATCCTTTTCCTCCTCCACTATTCTCTAAACTTTCCCACTCTTTCCTTTGTCCAATATTCTTCTTGAGTCTTTAACACACACAAAAGCGATTGATCATTTTCCGGGCTTGCCAATCCTAAAGCTCATTAAATAACATTTAAAAAATTTAATATTTTTATTTATTGCATTGCATTAAGGTATATAAAGCTATATTTTATTAAGCACGCATCCCCTCTGCCAGTAAAATAATCGCTTTTCTCTGCTGATCTCTGTTTAAAGCACTTTTTAAAGTCGATTTTACACTCTCAACAGATTTTGCGGTAAATATGAACTTAAGTTTAATGAAAAAAAAAAGTCTATCGAATTTTTGGATAATGTCGAAATAATTTTGTTTTAATTTTTTTTTTTTATTTTGTTTTTAGGTTAACGCCTTAAAAAAAAAAGGAATTCCATTTTTTGTTTGTAGCATACAAATGGCAAACATTAAAGGAACAGTGATTGATGGATTTGAAAAATAAAAACTAAACGAGTGTTTAAAAAAAAACACAATGAGGTACTATTTTCGTTGACGGCTTTCCAAACGTAATTGTTTAAAAATTTTCACTAATGGCAAAAAAAGTGACAAAACAGCTATTTTATCCCACCTAACCGACTTCTTCACTCAATAATAATTAAAACTTTTAAAAACGAAAAAAGAAAAAAACTTAAACGTCTTCAAGTTGATTAGAACTTTTAATTTTTTGAAAGAAAGCTTGATTTTTGTTTGACTCGGAAAAAATTTTTAAACGTAAGCCACAAGAATCTCTTATAACTCAATCTCTTATAAATTCTTTGATCTCTGTGTAAGACGTTGTTCTCTCTCCCAAACTTTTTGGCTATTTACATAAAATCTTTGCTTGATCAAAAATTACTTATTTTCTTTAAACCGAAGCCACAAGATTTGTTTTACGGTGTCTTAAAAACTCTCTCAATCTCTAAGTCTGTAAAGACAAACTTATTTGCAATTAATCGAAGACGTTCAATTACATGTCATTAATCTATTTTAAGACCAAGCTATAAACTTTTTTATGAGAATTTAAAAAAAAGAAACGATTTTATTGATTTCGAAAAGTTTTTGTTTCAAACATTCTTTTACAATTATCATGAACTGGAATTTATTCTTTAAAAAAACCAAACAAATAATAATTATAAATTTTTTATTCCAACAAAAACCAAAAAAAAGTAAAACATGTAACAAATAATTATTATACAAATCCCCTCCAAATAAAAACAAAAAAGGTTCTTTAAAAAAATAAATTATTAAGAAATTTTGAAAAAAAGGAAAGAGAAACCGCAATGACTATGAATATAAAACAGTTCAAACTCACAAAAAAAACGGGCCACACTTATCTCGTTTCCAATATGATGCTGCTAGCTATATCATGTGTTAGGCGCGGAAGGCGAGAAGAAACTTTTTGCCGGACTTTTGTAACACTTTGCTATATTTTCAAAATATTTTTGTCTAAAATAGTACAATTTCGACAAATGGTGCAAAATTTTTAAAAGAAAATACAACGGATAGACCTGTTAGATAATAGTGCGTCGGCTAAAAGTTCAAGCTCTGTGGAGAGGAGTTGGAGGAAAACTCAGCAACTCAGTCCGGCTTTAACAGCTCGGCTTAAGACTAACGATAAAGCGATAAGTAATTCACAGCTCAAGTTAATCCTAGCGCCATAAATAGATTAGATGCTGTAAAAATTAGAGGTTAAGGTTCAACACCCTTATTACTTTACAAAGCAATTTTCTTGCTGTGTTGCGTTAGAAAGAAAAATAGTATTACGAAGTGAGAGAGCTAATTAACCATATCCATGTAAACACTAGATTCTCAAAGAAGTAAGAATTGTATTGTTAAACCGTATTGTCAACGAGTTTTGTGCCTCAACTCTATAGGAATAATATCTTTGAATGAAAAAACAGCTAGTTAAGTTTTGAAACTTTTGTTTTCCAAAGAAATTAATTAAAAAAACAAAGGCTTTTTTAATCATATATTTTAGTTGGGAAAAACAAACAAAGCCATTTAACCAAAATTGCATGAAATACGAAAAATTAAAATGTATGAATTCTAATTTTTAAGTATTTTTTTGAATTAACCGGATTCAAAGAATGGTTAAAGTGAAGACTTACAGTACAATAAAATTTAAAAAATTTCATGGCCTTTATCCTTAAAAAATCGATCAAAATAAGATAATCATTAAAAGCTTAAGCTTACCCTCAAACATCAGCACTGTAGAATAAAATAAATCTACTAAAACAACTTAACAGAAACAATGCAAAATATGTATATCCCAAAACAAAAAATTAATTAAATTTTAATCAAAAAGTTAAAAAAAAATCACAGAATACAAAAAGAGAGTAATAACAACAACAAAAAGGTTACAAAAGGCACTTAAACAACAATGAGTAATTCAACAAAATTAAATATTTACCGTTCCTATTACTGTCATGTCACTAATATGCAAAACAAGAATATCACTGATAACGAACAAAAAAATAGGAAAAATTGGATATTTTACTGTAAAAATACAAGTTTTGACCGCGTAAAATTATTAAAATTGGAAAACTTTTTTTTTACAAAATTATTTAAAAATTTTGGAATCCATTTTAATAGAAAAAAAGTAGCTTAATTAATCGAGCTTTGTTGTTAATATAGGCGTCTCAAAAACCAAAATGGTACAGTTATGCTTGTGCAAATAATTAATGGGTTAAGATTCTTAGACTTAAGCTTAAATTTTGGCTTTTAACACTAATTAACTCTATAAATATAAAAAAAAATCCCCCCAAAAAAATCCCAACTGCCTCCGTGATGTCAAAATTATTGACAAATAAGCCTAAAAATTCCTGTTAAAGTCCAAAGTAGGAAGCCGGCTGAACTCGTTTCAGACTCAAATCAAAACACTGAAAATGAGTAACAAACGGATGGTTTTTAAAACAATTATGCTTTTCATTATCAAAAATCACATTTAATGTAAGAGGTCATTCAATCAAAAAAAATTAAGAACACAGCATGACTCAAATGCTGTGAAATTAAAAATTAAAACCCGCAAAATTGCTTTTTTCTAAACCAAACTTATATGTAGAAAGAATGCCCAAAAATTGAAAAGTGAACATTATTTGACCTGCTTACAAGACGTTAAAATAACAAAAAAAATTTATGCAAAAGCAAAAAGCTAATAAAAGACAAATAAATAAGGTAAAGCACTCAATTTTGGGTTTAACAAGGAAACAAAGAGGAAGAGAGGAAAACAAGGCAAATAAAACAATGAATTACCTCAAATAATTAAAAAGGAACTTAATGAAACCTATGGAAACATTCAGACAGAAAATTCCCGTCCCGCACGAGACAATAACGTTGCATATTCGTTGCCGCTGCCTGAAAAAAAACAAAGTAAAAATAGAGCTCAATAAATGGAATATTAAAATTTTTATTAGATAAAATTTTGATGATAGGATAGAGCAGCGATCGAAATTTTCCAAGATTTTTCATAAATTTAAAATTAATTTTTGCATGACCTTTCTTAAGTAAATTCAAATACATGTTTTGACATGTATTTGACACAAAGATAGAGAGTCCTCTTAGTTCATGTTAGTAAAACCCTGTTAAAAAATTGGAAAACGGTTCTGCAAACAAAAACAAACATTCCACCCACATCCTTCTTATTTCATTATTTAACAGCCCCTAAATTTCGTTTTGTTAGCTTCAAAATGTAACAACTTGTAGAAAACTTAATGTAGACAAAAAAATAATAAGAAGAGCTTATGGAACAATTTAAAAAACAAATTTAATAAGAAGCAATTATGAAACATTGTTTAGACCAACCACAGGTTTGGCAGTAACCTTGAAAGTAGACCCCTAACTCCTCAAATTGTGATAGTAACCCCTCATTTTTAGAATAACTTTACGATTTGTAAAATGTCAGTTAGAATAATCCGTATATTTCAGAAAATAATCAAAATTTGTTTCTGGCACATTTTTAGAGCTCTTCAACAAAAATTAAAATGTTTTAAAAATTTGATTTCGTTGCCGAATCGCACTATTAACGCTTTTTTATTCGGCATGCACTGGGATAATAAATAAAAAAAACTTACTCTGGTGATTTTTGTACATAAAAGTAGTCGACAACAGTCTGACACATATACTGGCCGTCGAGTCCGTAGCATGGAACAGCGTTGAGTAGAGCCATCGCCAAGGAAAACGTCACCAAGTACTTTCCGAATAGCTCAATGACTTGCGGAAACCAGAAGGGGAACCAATCGGAGCGCGGAGTAATATCCATCAAATCAATCATGTACAACGGCTAAAACAAAACCATTAAACGTATCTTAGAAAATGAAAATAAATGCTGCAAACTTATAATAGATAAATACAAATTTACATTAAAATATTTTTATAGTTTTAATTAGTCTCGATGAGACACATCAGTGTTTAGTAAAATGAAATAAACATTTTTTAATGAATGAAAATTCATTTTCAAGATATCATTTTAGCTTAAATGAAAATGCTTTCATTGAACCAGCTTTCATTTTAGCTAAAATGAAAATGCTAAAATGAAATATACATCTCATGAAATATCCAAAAAATTCCGTATGAAGAAACAGATTCAGATATTTAATCAAATATCAACAAAAATATTAAAAAGTTCAAAATTTTATACAATTTTAATTTAAAAAATCCCACTTTCAAATTTTCCGAGAACTGCATTATCAAGTATTAATTTATTAAATGCTCAATTGCTAGTCTACTTAAATCGAGAGTGAAATGTTATAATTTCAATTTTTAAAATTTTTCTGCTTTACATGTTGCATTTTGGTTGAACTATAAAATTTTGTTAAAATAACAGTATTTTTTACAAATTTAATACAACACAAAAAATAAACATTTTATCGAAGCGCCACTTTTTAGCCAAATTAAAGTATAATATAAATTCAGATCCTTTCGATAGTAAAAAAAAAATTAATGTATATTAAATTTCATTTTAGCTAAAATGAAAATGTTAAAATGAAAATGCTTTCACTGAACCAACTTTCTTTATAGCTAAAATGATATCTTTAAAATGAAATTTTCATTTATTGAAAATAATTCAGTGAAATTTTTTTATTTTATTAAACACTAGTTGATATAAAAAATTGTATCTTTCTTGGTAAAAGCTCGCGCCCCTGTCGAATCTAGCATCATAATTGTGTTAATCTAACTCATTTGTTTGGTTGTTTGTTGATTACCAATTTTATTTAAATTTACCCAACGTTTAGCTTGAGTCAACTATGGCGCAAATGCAAATCTGTTTTTATCTGGTGAATCCTTACAGCCATTTTTAATCTATGAGTAATGATTAAAAAAACTGTTTCCGCTTACAAAAAAAAACAGTAAGAAATATACACTGCATTTTCTCTTACAAAAAAATGTTTTTTATTCAATGTTTTTATTTATTCAACCAATTTTTTCAATTTTTCCACAAGAAACGAACGAGTAATGAAAAGGAAAACACAAAATACGATTTTTGTGGTCATAAGCAGCAAAACAGGAAATCCCAGAAAAAAAAATTACATCACTAAAAAGAAGCGTAAAACGTTGGATTCGTCAAAAATAAGACAAAATGAGAATTTTTCAGGACTTACATATACATATAAAATAAAAAAAAAACATATAAAATATTCTGAAAATTATATTTTCTTAAAACCAACACAATTGTAAAATGATGAGCATGTTTTTAACACCATATAAATGAGTTTACATGCGTAATTTTTAAATTACATTTCTTAGCCGTTCAAAAATTGTAATATTTGAAAAAACACTACATTTCTCAATTTTATAAAATAAAAAGAGACGAACCCCAAAAAAAATTGCCGCCAAACGCAACATTAATGCGCAAATTTCTCATTGTGAAACCGATATAACATTAAAAAAACAAAAAAAATTTATTGCTTTAAAGGCAATTTTGCTTACATGAAATTCTTGTTACTGTAAATCAAACCTCAAAAAAATTGACACCCACACCCTTTCCATTATCAATTTTCGCGTACTACTAATAAATTTCAAATCAATAGAAAGACAGAAAAATGGTTATTCAAAAATTTTCAATTAATTTCCAAACTTTTATGGTCAATTTATATTTTGATTCTAAGCTTAACGCTTTGTAAATACGACTTAGGCGACATTGAATTGACAAATGTGCGTCAGTTCACCTTTAGTGGAAGCAATCTTTATCCCTTTTTTAGTTATTTTTTATTATGATATACGATTAATTACAAAGCATATTCTATTTGTTGAATAGTTATTAAGCTGTGAACTGCTAATTTTTTTTGGCAAAGATGGAAATTATGTGGCTTTTATTGATAAAAGCAGTACATACGATAGCGAATGTTTTCATGTATACCAAATAGATTTACGAGACCCAGTGGGCACACCACCCACACGCATATAACAAGCGGAATTGGGTATACCAATGGCTTATCATTTGTGGGAGATACATTAAACATAGTTATTACAACTGATGCGTCGCCTAACATCAATATTGAAGTATAATTTATTTTGCTCTACTTTTTTTAAAGTTAAATGACTACTCGGTCTACCACTTTGTAATAATTAAACAAAAATGATATTCAACTTGTTCTTGTTTAGAAATCCAATACTCCATCATGCCGCCAGTACTTTGATTTGTACGATCCTGATTCAGTTAATATTTTTAAAACCAAAATAGTAATACATTTTTGATAAGCACACTTTCAAGATTACAAAAAATTGCGCAACGTCTACCCAACATCGTTTCTCATATAAGTTAACCAATATGGCAATATATTGGGTTTATATGATAGTATATCAGATATAAGTGCCTTTACACAACGCGGCTGAACAAATATTGGAAATCCAGTGGGAGGAAATCGGTTGTTTTCACAGAGCGAACTCACAAAATTTATATGACAAAACTCAACGCCATAATTAATTAAAAAGTGAAGCGAGACACATCAGAATAAACAGTGAGTTAAAAGTTTAATAGAATTGACCTAAGTAAGCCCAAAACAACTTGCTGCAAATTTTCAAAAAATTGATAGTGCTGAGACTTCAAGACGGTTTTATTTAATGCATCATTGCAACAATTCAATCTTGCTAAATGTTATGTATTTAGAAACTATTAATAAAATATCCTCAAATGGAGTCGTTTTAACCATTAAATAAAAGTGTTGGTGAATGCTATTTAGAACTAAAGCGTTGTAAAACCAAATAGCAAAAAAAACCACATACCTCACTCAAAAAGCCAATGAACAAAACTGGGCGACTACGGTTTTTCATCTCGAAGCGCAGCAACGCCGTTCCATTGTAAAGCGCAGGCACCACGCAGACGTATCCAGAGGGAACTTCCTAAAACCAATTTTTTGAGTCGAAATACTAAAAAAGCATAAAGAAAAAAGAGAAAAAATAGAAAAATAACCTTAACGTCGTTTTGGCTATTCATTTGTTCGCATGCGGCGTGATCTGTAATTTGGCGGGCTGGCAAACATGCATGCCGTGTCAAAGACAGTGTAGCAGATTTTTTCCCGATATTCACAGATTTTTTTGCATCTTTCATTTTGGCGACGTTGTCCGGTTGGTCACCAGCTTCCACTACACCTATTTTCTCCTCTCCGGCAACACTTTTTGGCTGTTCGTTATTGGGGATTCTTGGCTTCTAAAAAAACTTATGTTTTTCTTCTAAGATTTCGAAAATTAGTAATTAAAAAATTTATGATAAAAATAACTATAAACTAGGGTCGGTCTCCCCCCGGGGATTTCCCCCCTCCCCGGAAATCCTTCCCATATTTTGGCCTATTTTCCTTTCCCCGTTTCCCGTAGAAAAAATACGGGGTTTTTCCCATTATCTTCCCGCCTGTTCACGGGGAAACGGGGGTGAACGAGGATTTAATACATTGCATTCAATTTGAGCAATCTTTGAACTTTTTAATTTTTTTAAATGATTTTCTGAGCTAATATAATTGAAATTATTCAAACTTAAACTTTCATTTATTTTTTCTGCTTTAGCTATTTTTTGCCAAATGTCTAATGTATGAAACTAATTCACAGTAGAAAATGGCAGTGCAAAATGCGCTATTGCAAGTTCGCCTTGCGGAAAAAGGGATAAACATCAACGAAAAATTTTTGGTCTTATCTTCGGCACCACCATGTCCCAATTTGTGAAGAAATGAAGCCAACGAAAAAAAAAACAAAAGCTTGACGATGAACAAAAATCGTCGCAAACTAAAATTAAAAAATTCATTGAGAACAGCAATGATTTGTTGTCAAAACTCAAAAACCAAATTATGACGATGATTGCGGAACAACTTGGCCTTTCAATTTGTTGAGGACCCATTTTTCATTCAATTGTTCTCAAAAGCCTACCCGATGTAAGACTTCATAACATAAAAACGGATTTTTTTTGAAATTACTGAGAAATCAGTGTTTTTTCAAATCCTCGGGGATCCCTCCCCAAAAAATTGAAAAATACCTCTGCCCTTCCCCGTGAAATTTGATCCCTGAAAACTCAGTCTCCCCCGCGGAACGAGGGGAAAATCCCACTATAAACCAATAAAGCCGTCAATTTTGGATAAATCAATTCGCACCGAAAAAGCATTTACCGAAAATATGTTGGCCCGTTTGACTCGATTCTTGACAATGCCAAACGACTCGGCAAAATTTAGGGCTGGCGTGGTCCTTAGCCCGTTAGCTTTTTCATTCTTCCCAACATTGCTTTCTTCCGCTACAGCAGCCTTGTTCTCTTTGACAGGAGCTTTCTTCGTTTTTGGATCACGCATCAATGGCTTAAAAATTTGCGACAGCGTCTGGTAATACTGAAAACAAATGTGGGAGGAAGGCGTGACGTTAGCAAACTCAGAGCAACACTGCACTTCGCCACTCTGGGTTGTGTCGATGACTTTTTCGGGCGACGCCGTCAATGGTAGAACCTTGGAGTACTGTACCAAATAGCCGGTCTGCTGGTGTAGATTTTGTTGTTGGATGTGCATTCGCTCCAGGCATTGCGTCCATTCCGTTGAGTTGTGTACCTTGCATTGATTGATTTGAGTCACAATGTTGCCAGGCTGAAAGCCATTTGAACCGTACAATCCAGATTTTTCACTTACATCTAAATAAAACATAATTTATTGAATGTAACAGTTAAAATTTAATTTATTTTTAGAATATTAAAAAGAAACATTCGACCATATTAATTACGTACACTCAGCCAAAAAATTTCACGGCTTATTATTATATTTTGAGTACAAATTGCAAAATTGATACGCTGTCAAATAGGAGTCATTTTTCAAAACACGACGCATCTTTGCAACACCACAGTAGGATGGGCAATTCCAAAATTTTAAAGGAAGATAACTAACGCCGTTGAAAAATTAGCTTTACAAGTTGCTGAAATCCCAATTAAACTACGAATAAGAAAGAATCTGTTGCAATCAACGTATAATCAACCAAAAATGCGTTGGAAAATCGGTAATTAAACGTTGATTGCAACAGATTCTTCCTTATTTTTTCTTCCTCCTTTCTTTTCCTAATTAGGATTTAAACAACCTGTGTTCCTTTGAAAAAATAAAAAACAAATATAAAAACAAAATAAATCAAACCAGTGACGAGGACGCCGTTGCCCGACTCATAAAACGGCATAAAAAAGACTGGTGCACACCACAAGATAAGTACACCAATCAAGGCCAAAATTATATTATGCCATATTCCGGCGCTGAAAATCCTCAGCTTTTGGGCGCTTGAGGATCGTGACAACTCGTCCGTTTTTAGTTCGGTAAAAGCGCCGGGATAGACCGCAAAAAGAAAGACGCCAAAACCCTTAAGGCGAACGTTGGCGTTGATGGCAGCCATGGCGTGTCCCAGCTGAAAAAAATGTAGTGGTCAATTAAGGTTGAAGTTTAATGCATAGCAATCAACACTATCGTGCAATAATTTTTCAAATTGTTAGCCTAAGCAAGGAAAATTCAAGAAAAAGTTGCTCAAAAATTCTATTTATAAAAATAAATTTTCCAACCCTTTTTACCAAATTACAAAGAAGCATGGGAAAAAAATGAAAAAACAATACAATGAAAAAAAATTTGCAAAGAAAAAACAAAACAGACCTCGTGAAGAACGCCGGCAATCACAAGTACAATCATGAACAGAGGCAAATGCGACCAAGGAATATTGACTCCAGGAATTACAGGCGTGATTCCGGCTTAAAAAACAAAGATAACGTCATAACTTTTAAACGTTTTCGGTTGGCTTTAGATGTAAAAAAATCATAAGCTTAACACGTTGACGCCCAAGTGGGTATGCACGCAGTAACTCACGTTTCTTAAATTTGTGCATACTCGGGTATGCACAAAATTCAAAAATAAAATTTCATGCGTGCGGCATAAGTGAAAATAGTGTGTAAAAAATAGGACGGTTTTTCTTTTTGAGAGAAAAAAAGAAATGAAAAGATGGAAAATAAGAAAAAAAGATGCATATGCGTTTTTTAATTTTTAAAGGGCGTCTTCAAACGCCTTAAAAGTTTCTGCTGAAGAAATCTGCTGTTTTATTCAAATGTTTCATTCTCTTTACGCACCCGCTGCCTCTTTTGCACTCGCGTGCGTATCCACACCAAGTTTAGTGAATTTTTTTACGCACCATTTTTCTTTCTGTCAAATGTTTAGCAGAAACTTTTAAGGCGTTTGAAGACGTCTTTCTCTCAAAAAGAAAAACCGTCCTATTTTTTTACACACTATTTTTACCTCTGCCAGCACGCATATGAAAATTTTTTATTTTTATCAAAAAAATGGCAAAAAGTAAGTTTTCTCAAAAACATTATCGGGCGTCAACGTCTTAATGAAGGAAAAATGATAGGCGTTTTTGTCATGCCCGACTTAAAATTCTTTTACAACGAAAAATTTATTCAAGTTTCATTAAAAATCTAAATGACCCTAGAAAGACAAAACTAACTTTGCACATGCTCCTGCAAAGGCACATAGAACAACGATTTCTCTAACGTGTTCAAATCGGAAATGGCGGATTTGAAATTTACGTCTTCTTGTTCCACCGGCGTGAGCGGCATGTGAAGGGCGGACGCCATTGGATGAAACCCATCAAAATGACCGTTGGAGCGCCACCGCAGAACAGTGAGGATATTGCTCAGCTCAATGAGCAACAGCCAAGTCAAATAGAGCGGCGTCACAACAAAGCAGAAAAGACTGGCAAAGGCTCCCGCCGAAAACCAAGCGAGAAGAAGGTTCAGCGCGCGTTGAGCTTCCACAACAAACTCCATGATTTCATAAACAAAAGCGAGGAATAAGCGGTTGAGTCCTCGTTCCGGCTCACATAAAAACGAACCTCCAAAAGCAAGCGTGGTGTGAATCCAAGCTGTGATTAAATCTAGATTACTTGTAACGGTGAAACGGAAAACCCCCGCCTCTCCACAAATGACAAATACTTCTCATTCTGGGTTGACCTCAAATAAAAGTCAATGAGAAAGAGCAAGCTCCAGAACAAGAAGAATAAGCTGAACGCAGTGGTAATTAGCATAGCATCCTTTCTGAAAACAGCAAATTTAAAGAAAATGATAGACCAAAAATTTATCGAAACGACTAAAAACAATTAAATTATAAAGCGTTATCTTAATGTCAAACGTCGCAAATAGAGACAATTGATTATTTTTGGAAAATAAAATAAAATACATATTAAAATTTTGCAGAAAAAAACGCCCACAGAAATAATCTGGTAGTTCTGTGTCGGACAAAGACAGTTGGTTCAAAATAAACGAAAAAAAAATGCATTATGCCGTTTTTTTAGAGCTTTGAAAAATTGAAAACTGAAAGCGCCCAAAAAATTCATTTCAAACCTGAGCAAGGGTCAATGAAAATTTGGTTACACAGGCAAATTATTAGGTGTGAAAATAATTTTCCGCCGTCTTTTAAGGCATGAAGTTTTAACAAAAAACTATTTTTTTAAACGAAATCTTTTAATAGAAAAAATTTCCATTATTTAATACAACATTTTCCCAAAGACTGGGCAATTTATGGATTCCGTTGTAGTGTCCGCCGGGTTGGAGAAGCTCGTACGCGGTCTGCCGTGCTGGTCCCACCAAATACAGAGTAAGACCTTCTTTCCGTGGATATTCGGCTTTGCGGTCGATGTTGTCGGCTCATCTGGGCTTACCCAAGATTTTTTACTCTTTGGATTGTCGAAGTAAAGCTATTTCTCATCGCCAGTCACAATACGATGAAGATAAAGATTTCCTTTGAAAACGTTCGAGCAGGATCTCGCACGTGGGGAAGATTCAGAAGGAAGGAAAATGGGTGCCCTATAAATTGACGGAAGGGAACAAGGAGCAACGAAAAAGGGCCAAGAAGCACAAGAATGGCTTGATGAATTGATAGCCTCAAAACCGGCAAATTTTTTTACAACGCAATCCATAAATTGCCCAGTATTAATGTATTAAATAATGGAAATTTTTTTTAATAAAAGATTTTGTTTATAAATATAGTTTTTTGTTAAAACTTCGTGCCTTAAAAAACAGGCGGAAACTTATTTGCACACCTAATAATTACTATGAGCCATATGTTGAATTCCTTGGACATGTTATACTCAGGAGTATTTCCATGGATGGGAGAGCCGAGCCTTTCAACATCTGCAAACTCATGCGACTTATTAAGTCTCAAAAATCTAGTAGGTAATAACCGAAAAAAACAAAAAATTTAAACGCCTAAATTGAACTCAAAGTCAATCAACTCTTTTTTTAAAGTATGCTAAAAGTTGAGACAAATGTTAAAATTGAAAATGTAGAATGTCAACTGCAAAAATTTTAAAGTATTCAAAAATGCCTGAAATTTATTTTACAGAAATGGTATTATATGTATGTAGAGCTTTAATCGCCAAACAGCAGTCCCATTGGCTTTAGAAAACAAAAAAAAGTCACATTGCAATTGAAATATTTGACATTTTATCAAAATTTCAAAAAGTCATTCCTCTAAACGTACACACAATTAAAACTTCTAAAAATAAACATTATAAAAAATCAAAGTATAAATTTGTTTTTTGAAACAAATAAAAAAACCAATAAACAAAACCAAAATTAATAATTATACTCAAACTTTGTAAAAAGCAAAAAAAAATCGTTGCTGAACATTGTTGATATGTCATTCTAATCAGCAATACGT